>OMLC01010972.1:3433-19467 GCA_900302585.1 Regalecus glesne | reverse complement strand
ATGAATCTAATCATGCTAGCACTCTGTGACGATACCCTGATCTCTTATCGGGACCCAGGAGAGATAGGATGTCGGAGTGAAAGGAAATCCCCCCAGCCAGACACAACAGAGGGAAAGAGACGTCTGAGCAGGGTCGGAGGCTGGGAGAACATGGTGCTTGTGAACTCCCTTTCCATGTAATGCTCCTGTCAGATGCAGGGCCCCCCAGGCCCATGACATCTCATGAAGGGGAGGGGGGGATGGGGGATCGGGCATGTTGAATAAACAGCTTTAGTCCCTCACTGTCCTGACAACTGCCTTCAAATGCAAACCTCAGCTGAGGTACAATATACAGGAGTCATCTGATAACTTAGTTTACGTGGCGTGTTTACACACCAGGATGAATGGGCCTTCTTGGGTACAGACATCCTGATATGCGCATTTCCAAACAAACATCCACAGAGCCTGCTAAATGTTTCCCCTGAACTTAGGATGTGTTGATAGTGCTGCAGCCCCGGAGACAGACCACCAGCAGAAGACAGTGATGAACTTCGGAAAAAGAAAAAAAAAGTGCCATCTCAGCTTTTTGACTTCCTGGCTTCCTTTGAGATACTCATAGAACCTTCTCTCCATGGGTGTTGCAGGAAGACAGGTGGTGGATGTATATTCAAAGTTTCATGAGTGAGCCTATCAAAAGCAGAGAACTCTTGGGATGATATATTTGTGAAGTTGGCCTGCTGCGAGAACACTCCTCCACATTTTCAATAGAAAATAAGGCACTTTGGGATGCGGACTTGTCCTTGAAAATTGATGGGGTCCTTTCCGCACCGGTCCGGTCCTCCCTCCACTCCTGTCAAACTCCACCCCTCCACCCCCCACCTTCTTCCTCATCTCACCATAGTAAGAAACCACCATTTCAGCTTCATCCACACACCGCAGGGAGGCAAACTCTCCCCCTTTTCCCCCTCCCTCCATCTGCTACCTCTATTTGTCTCAATCATTTTCCAGTCTCATCACAGGGTCTCCATAAGAAGAGACCAATCAATCCACTCTCTGCTCTTTGGTCTCTTTGTTAGTTTTCCATATTGCATCTTCACTAGCCATTCTCCTCTTCTCTTGGCCCAATTCCTCCAAACATTCAAAGCCTTACCCTCATCATATCGACATGCTGCAGTACCATCTAGTCTGCCTGGGAGAACTCCCCGCTCACTGTACTCCTCTCTTGTGTCTATCCTCACAAATACAAGTACCCAGCTTGTACGTGTACTTTCAGAGCCAGGGTGAGCCCTATCCAATGAGAGCCGTGGTACCTCTCCCCCTAGCTTTTCAGAAAACCGCATTCAATATACATTGATGCATGTGTGTTGGTGTGATGAATAAAGAGCGGAAGCAACAGGGCACGGGGTGACTTCACACTTAAACAGCCTGTTTACAAGCCATTTGCAGAGCTGCGGGAGGTAGGGAGATGGAGAGAAGTCTCCAGACCCGAAAGAAAGCCTCCCTTTCAGAAACACTGAGGAAGTAAAACACAGCTGTAGAAAACTTGAACTGATTTAATCTACGAGGGAAGAGGGATTTCATAGAAAACGTAATATTGTGTCTTGTTAGAAAAGTGTAGAGCCGAGAATTTCTTCAAAAGTCGTTTCAAATGGAGGAGATTGATAATCCTCAAATCCTCCTCGGTAAAAAGAGAATGAAAAATGTATAGAGACTGCTAAGCCTATTATAGACAGTAAAACTAGCATGTTTGAGGTGATAAAAAATACATGGAAGGGGAAGCCCTTAAATAATAAATTGCACTCCACCAGTGACAGGAATGAAGGAAGATGAAGAGAACTGGCCAAACCAACTCAAGACTTGAAGAAAACTGATCGGCTTAAAGAAAGATGGTCCAGTTATCAGCTCTCGCACATGTCATGCAACATGTGCCCGTTCACTCAGTCATAGGTCACTGCCAAGTCATGTGACCATGCCTTAGATTTGCCGGCAGCTGCTGACCAAATGATCTGGTAATACATGGGGATTATATATTGGGTGAGATATCACCCATGGCATGACATGGTTAAACACAAAAACACATTAGATATAATTTTGTGTATACAGACGCACATAAAAACTCTAATAATAAAATCCATCTAACATATTTTGTTCAACACACACCGATGCCCCAAATAGCCAACATTGGAAGACTAGCTATGCCAAGGGCCAACGCTCATGTTCAGAACAGTTCAGACAGCATGTTAATCACCATGAGAACGCACACAGTTGGGAAGACACGGTGACGAATCCCTTTATGGATGTTAAAAATCTGCTCCAATTCATAACTAATAATCCATAACTTTCCCAGTCTTCATAACAAATGCAATGTATTCCATTTTAGGGGTTTCTTCAAAGCACGCATATGTGACACTTCTAAACCAGCCGAGTAGAGATATATGCTCTCCTTGATAAAAGCTATATTGGACTTTTCATATTTTAAAGGCATATTGGAATGACATTCGATCCAAAGATCCCACGTGTAACAGCCAGAACTCTACACTGACAACAAAAGTGTGGTGTCTCCTCAAACCCACCATGAGTCCACAATCACAAGAAATCAAACTCTTACTTCTTTCTTCTCAAATGTCATTAGATATTTGGATATCTCTGTGGACATTGTATCAATACTATTCAGTAGACACTGGAGATCTTTTTAAAACCCATTAAACTTTAAATGTTATTGAATGACACCCCCTGGCTTGAAAATACAATCTATATTTAATCAAAGCCCTTGCTATATTGGGGGTGATGAAACTGCGTTTTTCCCGTTTCAACAATGTTGGCCTACTTGTCAGCCAGTCAAATTCATTTCTTCTCCTCTGTGTGACCCATAGCTCCTACATAGATGTCGACTTGAGACGCCAAAGGAAAATTACAGCCTTCATTAGTCTTGATATCTGCTGTACGGCCTAATCAGGAAGCCTGATGTTGATTTTTTTAAAATTGGCTCTTCAGAACGACTTAGTCTAACTGAGGGGTTATCTGGGGTCTTGCAGGGTCCTGGAGATTTGGACAGCTCTGCGTGCTAAGTTCCTTCACAGTGAGACAACATAGTGCAGTCCCCCTCTGGATAGTGAGTCTGAATGCTAGCCACAATGTAAAGCCTTCATGCAAAAAGATAACACGCCTATGGAAAATGTGCTCGACCAGTGGTGCTGTGTGAATGAAATGAGCAATGCTTTCAAACCCCAAAACATAATCTACTAAAAAATTGGTCCACCCCTAATATCAGTTTCCCCCAGCCCATATAGAGCAATATAGCATATGCTTTTTAAGAGCTGGGAGGATTGTCATGAATTGCATATCAGGGAAAACAAACAGAGGCACAACACAGAAGAGCCAACACGTCAGGCCGGGACTCTGCGGTCTACACCTACCTACTGGCTACTGGCCACTCTCTAGGATGAGGATGTTCACATCCTTGACAGGGAGGAACGCTGGTTTGAACGGGACTCAAAGAGGCCATCTATACGAAGAGGGAAGGACCACCCTTAAACCTAGCAGGGGATCTACCGACACATCTGTCATCATCTCACAATGCTGTGATTGCAACTATTTCCCCGATCCTCTGTGATTGGTACTCATGGCCACTGAAACTCAAGTCATTGGTCCATTTAACTAAGAAACCATTGTTGGCTTTGATGGCTGGCATCAGCTCAGATGGAAGATGTCACCTGTATGAGTGATGAGACATTTCTCTTGGTACATTCCAAATCCAGATGAACTTATTCTTGTTTGTGAAGCTACGTCGCAGCATTTTGTCAGCCACTTTACGGTGAAAAAAAAGTGAAAATAGACCTGAAATTACAGAATTTCAAATAACCAAATAATTCAAGTCACACTGCACTGGGACTGAGGGTGTTGAGATTCCATCAGACAACAGTATACCAAAGCATTGCCTCATGAATGCTTTACAGTGGTGAGTACTAGACACAGCAAGGCTTGACAAAAGACAGTCCCTGGAGCAAGATCGTCTGGATGACCCTGACTCCTGTTGATAGCATGCCATCATTTTGGAAGCATCCTTTTTGTACGCCAAGCCCAATCAGCTTACCAGAGGCACTTAACCGTGAAGTGTCGGAGGTAGATATCGAGGCATTCATTGCAAAGCGCTTTGAGTGGTTGCTAGACTAGAAAAGCGCTATATAAGAACAAGTCCATCTATCAGTCATAGCATGTGGCTGACCAAACTGCACCGAGAGACAATCTTTGTACGCGGAGCTCGCAGTGAAACCAATGGGAGAGCAAAGTCGAGCTCGACAGCTTTTCTTTCCAGGACATTCCCATCCCCGAGAATTCGAGTAAGATCTGATGATGTTGAGAAAGCGGAGTAATAGTTTTTATTACCCGGGGCCCAGAAATGTCTTGTTTGAACATTATTCAAAACAACTTTACGGTGCAAAGTTCATGAGACTCCATGCGGTCTTAGCCAAACAACATATTCAATCTGCTCCGATGTCTGTAAAGACTGAAAGGGAAAGGGCTCATAAAACATAATCATATTCTAAAAGGCAGATGAATGAATGACGTGCAGAAGTTGATGTACGGGGGAACGCTCGTCTGATGTGCGAGAGGGCGCTGCGCCCCCGTAATAGACTCCATGTTTAGACTACAGTCCTGCTTTAACTCTGACAGATAAGCCAGAGTGTCTGTGCCCCCGGTCGATTTAGGCACCACACGAGGACGCCTCAAAATGCAAAGTGGATGGAAAAAACAAAAGTGGCATTGTTGAGCAGGTCATCGAGGTCTAGCCCTGGAGTCAACCGTCACGATCATGTCTCCGCTGTTAGATTTCACCCCCGGATTGATTCCTGGGGTTTTACCAACGCACTCGGGTCAACCGAGACATCCCCTCGAACGCGCGCGGGCACTCAGACGCACACAGAGTTCCCCTGCTGATACCACATCACACGTCTAGAGGCCTACACTCCTGCATACCGGCTCTGCCTAATTACAGCAGAGAGTCCCACTGCTCCCCACACAGCCTCCAGGCTCCTCATCGCACCAGGCTCATACACAAAAATCTAAACAAAGATTGGCTCTTTCAACACGCTGGTTAAAAAGAAGCAGCACACCACTCTCAACATAAACACTGCAGCACCAGACCGAATTAACCCTATTGATGAAGCACGCGGGGCCCCGTGGTAATTAGCCCCCTCCTCCACAAAAGTAAATCTTTAAATCACCTCCGACGATTTACAGGAAATCAGCGTCGAGCCGAGCAGATGTCTGTCTGCGTTGAAACCCATCTGCGATGTACACAGCATTATGGCCGAGCAGATAAAGCATGATATAGTTTGCTTGCTTCCCGCATGACACATGAGAGAGCCTTACTGATGTATGCCGGAAAGGCCTCAATAAGATAGCGGACCGACAGTGTGATGCCGGACCACCATGGTGTAACTCTACACACAGACTGGGAGTGTGCAGAGACTGAGGGCTGGATCAGGCCAGGGTGCCTCTCTGTCTGAGGCCAAGAGAGACAGTGTTTGCTAGCCACAATGTAAAAGGGAGCGTCTCTTCCCACAGACCTCTCTCTCTCTCTCTCTCTCTCTCTCTCTCTCTCTCTCTCTCTCTAAATGCTGAAAAGACTGGAAAAACACAGTATCCCAAGATGGTGATAATGATAAACCAGAATGTGGTCTACAGAAGCTGAGATTTCATAGCATCATTAATGTTAACAAGCATCTGCAAGATATCCCTGTGCATAACACTGTCCACGCCGGTACCACTTTACCATGACCACACAGAGAGATGGCCTTGCATATGGATGGTTTGCAATCCCCACTTCTGACCTCGTTTGCATCTTTACCCCGTCTCTTCATCCCATGCTTACCCTTTCATTCCCCCAAAACCATGTCTCCGACCACCTTTGCCTCACAGAGGTCCAGGTTATTGACCAACCCCATTGTTCCCGGCCCCCTTTTTACAGCCCTAATTAGAGCCAGTAGTAAACCCCCAGCTGATCTAATTGAGTGCAGAGACAGAATGATCCGTGCGCACTCCCTCTGGATGAATGCTGCGCTCTTTCCGTGGGCTCCTTGGACTCAGCAACATTCGCAGTCTTTATTTCAACTGGCAGTTTCTGCAGCCAGGCTGGAGCAAAGGGGATTGAGGTTGCTGGCAGGGTAAAGGGATGCATTCTTCTTAACAGTCAACTTCTGGATGTGGAGACAATTTGCTCAGCGGTCAAGATATTTTAGGACTGTGTAAATATAGTGCGTTTCTAGGAAGGGGCAGGTTTTTTTTGTTTTTTTTTCACGACCGTAAAAAAACAATGTGCCATGGGCTGAGTTATGATACGAGATAACTTATGGTACCTGCTCCCTCATCAACATCCCTGCAATGGTTTGCTGTCATTCTGTGACCCTGGCAAGCCGTCAGCTGGTGTCTTTTTTTCAGTATTGTCTGGTGGACACTGAGGGACAGCAGGGATCCGGACAGATGGTTTTCGACAGATTTGCCTTGGAAATGAATGAACATCATGAGCAGATGATGCCCAGCCTGCTGTGCCAACTGACATGTCCATGTTCGAGGGGACCACAGACGGTGTGAAACAGAAGGTGTAGCAGCCCCGATCCCAGCGAGACCCAGTTCGCTCGGTTACACCGCCCCCCCTTCTCATCCAGGGGAAAGAAACCAAAGTAAATAATTGTCTCTATTTATCAAGGTTAAGCAAACATGCTCCTCTCTTTGAGTTGGGATACAGTACTGTGGGAAAGTGTTCCTGATGGCCGCTGAGGACATGCACACCTGCAGTCTGATCTCACTCTGCATGTAATTTACACTCCTATCTTCCCTACATCGCTTAATTGACTAAGCCTGGACCTGGCCTTACTGGGACCCACAGGGCAGCATGTGCTCTTCGTTCTGGGGAGGCCGGAGGGTCCCTGGGTCTGCAGATGTGCTGCTCTCACCTTCTCCGGTCCACAGATCGCCACTCGGGAGGGAAATGGAGGAAGTGAAGCGCTGTAACTGGATCGTGGAGCAGACAGGACGGTGTGGGAAAAGGAAGTGGAAAGCGATAAGGAGCCCCGCTGAGGAGGTGAGGAACAAGGATAGAGAGACAGACAGAGAAGAGACATAACGGAGGTCTGTCTTTTCGGTACCCGAGTCAAAGGAAGGGAGAGTCTCACTGCTGGACGCAGCTGCTGCATCAGAGCTTTGCTGCAGCTGCCAGAGGTTTACCAGTGCTCGACTGTTTTCTTCCTTTCTTCTGCCTCTTTGTCTCCTCTCAAAGTGCTCACACCCTTCCGTGGAAGTTCTGGCAGGAGTGCCGGGGAGGTTTGCTTCACCTGTAGCAGACAGTCTGGCAGACAGACAGTTATGTCTAATGAAACTCCTTGTCCCATGAGAGAAGTATGAGGCCATCTTGCTTCCGCGCCAGATGTGAGCAGGGACGCCCAGCTGCCCCAACAGACCTCTGTGCCTCACATGGCTTCTCTTTACAGCTAGCAGCTAGCATGTCTGCTCCATGGTCAACACTGACTCTTTGTAATACCCCCCTGACAGCCTATGTAGTGACCTCACACCTTAATATTGACATTGCCAACCGCTACCAACATCAAGCCTTACAGCAAGGCCTCTATGGGAAAGGAATACTCTATGGATACCACTGGAAATAAGAAGTCTTATGTGTCATGATTAGCCCCCACATTGTGAGGGTGGGCCTAGATGGAGCGTGGGAGATTAAGGTCGGATGCCCTTCCTGACACCCCGCGGTGGCTCAAACCTGTGACGCCTGGCATGTCGTTTCCTGACGCGCGTACTCTACGGCTGAGAAATTGAAAACAATGGAATATCCTCCAGCATAAAGTGATAAACTAAGCAATTAACGGATGTACAGATCAGCTTTATGCTAATCAGTATTTTCTACGAGCTTACTAAAACATTTTGGTCAAACACGTCTTCTCTTGTTGGACTGCTGAACAGCGCACCGTAGGATTCACTGATGGACGTCTAAGCGCAATAAAAAGCATTCAGCCGTCTCAGTCAGGCACTGCAGCTTTGACCTGAACACCCACACCCTATCCAGATGCACATCAGTGTTTATGTTCACTTCAGTGCCCCTGCTAAACCCAGGAGTAAGTGTTCAAGGAAGTATTACATTTGCGAACACATTTAGTAGCACATCCCGTTTCCTGCAATTTTGCCATTCCCCGTAAATATTGTGTTAAAAACCACAGAGCCACAGAAAAGCTTGGTAATTTTCAAGGGAAAAGGAAACAGGGGAGACAAAAAGCAGAGTCAGCTAGCTAACCTCAGCTAGCTAACCCCATCTCACATGGAGACGAGCAAGCTTGGTATAAACAGCATAAGAACATTTTGCTGGTCTCAAACCCCCTTCACGGATCAACCTGATGAAAATGGATAATGTCGTTTTTGATAAAAACGCCAACCCCCCCCCCCCAAAAAAAAGCCAGGCTGTTGCATTGGTCTCAGCAGTCAGCCCCGCTGCACAGTAAGTTAAAATCAAGCCATCACGGATAGTCTTGAAGTGAGTTACTACATTTGCTGGGAATTAGCAAGGTTCACTGCTGAGAAAAAAAGCAAATGGCCACAGAGAGGCAGAATGACTGGCAACCAGGTGTCTTGCTCAGTCACCAAGTCATTGCATTTTGCACGGTTGCTTTGAAGTACTGCCGTGTTTTGATGGGAAGTAAGGGGCTTTGTTTTGCACAATATACTGAGAGCCAGCTGGGAAAATGCTTACCATTCGTCTACGCTTCAGAGGCGTAACTTAGACCAAGAGAAACTGTGAGCTTGTGAAGGAGCAGAAAGCTGCAAAATTCATTAAATCAGAGAGATAGTGCTTGATAAGATTGGGCAAGAAGCAACTTTGTGCGATTGTGTCACTGTGCTGTCTACCGAGCGACCTATGAACATTGAAACAAACTAACAAACACTAGCAAACACACTTTGTCTTTGTTTGGATTTGTTCCCTTTTGTGTTTCTTTTCATTTCGTTTTTTTCTGCGAACCATTTCTGCACTAAATGTTATGATGCGAGTTTATTTCATAATAAGCATAATTTGTAATGGGCATATCAAATGCATTCTAACATCTAATCCTATCACTATGTAGATTGCCTCTCTGCTATGTCCCGTCGGACTCGAGCGTAGCTTTGGGTTACTTAACCACAATGTTCACTCCTGACTAGATCCTCCCTCGTGTTGTACTAACCCTCACATGTACGTCACTTTGGACAAAAGTTTCTGCCATATGAGACTGTACTGTAACAGTGTAATACATGATTTTGTATTCAACATAACATTGTTGATTGATTGATTGATTGATTCATAAATACATACATGCACTAATGAATCAACCCTCAATTGTTCTAAAACTATTCTACCAAGAAAGTGAGCATCCCTGTTCATACCCCAAGGAATAAAAACGTGAAAAACTAACAGCAAATTCCATTTGACCCATCTAGGCAATCACAGGGGCTCTGCCATATACAAGGAAAATGGTCCAAAAAAATGTCCTCCTTGGATACAACAGGTACCTCCAAGGTATTTATCCTGAATTGAAATCATGAAGCGTTGCGGATCTTTCAATGATTATAATTAGAAATGATTAGCTTACGCCAACTCTATGCAGCCTAAAGCTGAGGTGGCTCAGCGGGTAGTGTGCACATCTGGGAGTCAGACGTTGTGGGTTCACATCCTGTCGCGTAGCTTGGATAATGTGAGACAATCATTGTAAAGTGTTTTGAGTGGCTGCTAGAGTGGGAAAGCACTATATAAGAACAAGTCCATTTACCATCACCGTTAAAGCCCGTTCTATGGTTTAAGGTGCTAGATTCAACGTAAATGTACGCATGTCTCATAGTTAGCACCAGATCTGGTCCCTATCAAACAGAAGAAAGATCATGGAAACAGTGAGAAAAGAGTATGACAGTCGTTTTTAATCATTCCCAATTTTCTCTTATCGGGTTATTCATGAATATTCCTTTTCCTCCCAAGAGCCTGCTGCTTTAGTGTTGCTAGGCACGGAAAATTATTCAGCGCTCCAACACATTGAAGTGCTATTCACATGCAAGTCTGCCACTAAACATTTTTGTAAAATGAGGAAAGTTTTCACTGCAGAGAGGATCTGGACGAAAATGTATTGGGCATTTTGTCCTTTTACAACACGTAACATTGTCTAGCCAAAACATGAAAAACCCTTCACATGGACACATGTGTTGTTATTCAACAGCAATGATGTGTTCCTTCCAAAAGATGCCAAGACATGGCACAGACAGGACACATTATAGGCTGTGAAGGGACTTTAAAGACAACCTATGAGTTACAACTTTAAGACACAAAATGCCACAAAATGTTTGTTCTTTCTCTCTTAGCAATCAGTGCTCTTCTCATGTTGCTAAGGGGGCTCAAGTGATGACAGGCGGTCTATTTTGTCATAAATGAGGGGGTAGCGGGCTTAACTACGCTGTCCATGGAGTCCTCACACCCAGCTAATGAGAAAAGAAGTGAGATCAGATAAGATTTTGGAGAGAGACAGACCAACAGACAGACACGGAAGCCCCCCTACCCATGTCACCTCCGCCACCCATGCCAGCGCTTGATGGGTCTCATTTCCCCCTCAGCTGCTTGGAGACCCCCTCTCGCCTTTCCACCGGAGCCAGACCAACTGGCCCAAACAGACAGAGGGACAATTCTTAGCCCTAAAAAAAAAAAGTCACACTGCGGGCCCACAAAACACCACAGTGAAGTAGAGTTTCAATTACTCTCCGATGTGAGACACCGACATTACCAGTTCAACGGGCACATCAAAGATGGAAAGAAAACAAAACACGAGAGCGTGAATAAAAAGTATGCCCAAACCAAATAAACGCTCTCTGGTGCTGAACTTTGAGATTCAAAGGAAAGCCTTTGAGCTTTGTCATGTGGGCAAGAGGCCTCGTTCCATCCCTCTCTGTCATATTTCTAAGAGAGGGAACTGTGACTTCCTGCGACTTCCTCTGCTTCACAGAAAAAACTACATGCGTTTATTATCAGCCCCCCCCGTATCAAAAGTCTGTAGTTTAAAGAGGACGCCTTGCAGTTATGAAATGCTACTCACGTTTTGAGGTCACCGTGTTGTGATCGGGTTTACAGTCTTGTATGAAAATTAGACTGCGGGAGAGGCTGCAGTACATTCTTGTACAAATGGATTACACAACATGATGAAGTGTTCACTTATCTGGCTACAATCAGTCAGTGAAAGCAGGCTCTCTTCCCAGATTGTGAATGGGACCTATAGGCTCGATCCGCGCAACAGAAAACCTCGTTTGTCGTGGCCCATAATGCAATTGATGGATTAAATCAGCGCTGCATTAAAGAGGGTAGTATTATGAGGATTGGGTTCAAGCACAAAGCTAAATCCTGTTGTGATTATGCAGGTATTATTTTCGCACTCTGCCACAGATTTATGAATTTGGGTATAGGACATACAATGAGAGGCCTGTTTTACAAGTCATGATTAGTCCCCCATGTTGCGGGGGTGCACAGACTTAGATGGAGCGTAGGGGTATTAAGGTCGGATGCCCTTTCTGTGAAGCCCCTTGGTGGGTTCAAACCCACTGCCTCAGTTCCTGAGGGGAGTGCTCCAACCACTCAGCTGCCTCAGACCCTCGTATAGCATATATTATAAATGAGGAAAAGCTATGAGAGGAGGATTTGCATTCAACTATATCATACACGCCAAAGTGCATCATATGTTGTTACAAGACATTTGTCATATCATTTTGGATTTATCCTCTCAAGGGAGGCATGTTGTTGTTGTTTTTTGAAAATCACATCTATTACACTAAAGAGTGCCATAGCTCAGGAGGTAGGGCGGTTGTCTGGTAATTAGAAGATTGGTGATTCAATCCCTGGTTCCTTCAGAAAGCGTGTTGAAGTGTCCTTGAGCAAGACACTGAACCCCTTGCTGCTCAAGGCATGTGATGGAATGGTGACCTGTCCAGGGTGTCTTTTGTCTAATGAGCGCTGGGATAGGCTCCAGCAAGACTCCGCGATCGGGCTTCGGATAAGTGGTCGGCGACGGATGGATTGATCTATTAGATTACAAGATTGTGTGCTGCTAAATGGGCTCAAGGCCCTATTTTGAGTAGTGCTTTTTCCATAATATATAATTTCTTTCTTTCTCTTTTTGTAGACTAACCTTTTGGTTCACAGGCCGAGTGACAAACTGTCACATGCAGAGCAGTGCAGAGTTGAACTGCATTAGATTACAGCGAGTGGAATAGTATATTGCTGCACAAGTGCCTTGGGAGAAAAGAAAATATAGCCTCTTCAAAAGTTTGAAATAATGATCACAATACCCTTATTGCATTGGCTTTTTGGACCAGAATGTATCTTGGGGGGGAAAAAGGGACACTAGGATTTTCATTTACAGTGTGAAAAAGATGGTCTTCAGATGTCTTGCTGAGATGATTGGATGTAGAACTGGCACCCTGAGCAACAGCAGTCTGTTCTCACGTGGCCCGCCAAGCAAATGTCTCCAGGCCCAAGAGGGGCCAGAGAACACTGGCTTTGAAGAAATACCTCAAGCTTGGAAGCTGTTGGTCAGCTATTGAATTGAAATATGTTGTAAGAAATTCATAAAGGCTGGTAGAAATCCATCAGTGGCACAGCAGAGGAAAGAAAAAGACTTCCCCAGTTAATATACTCATATATTTAGATAATATCAAAATGGGAACTTTCTGGTATTGCAAAGTAAGTTGGAAAGGAGTAATGTGCTTGAAAAGCATGCACTTATAAACCCCAGCTTCCTGCTTTGAGTTTCTTTTCCATACTCCACATGTGTTTCAGCAAACCCCCGTTTCAGTTCCCCCCTTGTTGTTTACCAACTGCAATCGATGGGGAAATTACAAAAGACGTGCACATAGTTTCTATCTCCGCAGTCAAGATCACAGTTAGGCCTGCACCCCTCTTCCGCCCTCCTCTTTCCTAAGGGCCAAAACCATGGGCCAAACACTGTGGGGCCTGCTGTTAGGATGACACCATTCATTCAGAGCCTTGATCTGTGCAATCCTGCTGCAGACACTTGTGAGACAGGGATTATATGAACCCATCGCCTTACCAAATACCTGCTTCTACAAACTGATCTTCCGACCTCCCCAAAACACAGTGGACTGGACATATGCAAATTAAATTTTCAAATTCAACTGAGATTAAAAAGAATAGCGGAAACGCAAACAAAGCCATGTTTTGGGTAGGATGGCCAAAGGCAGCTTGAGAAAACAGTGTCTGTGGATGAAACGTGACACCAGTGTAATGCTGCGCTGACCAGAGGGAGCTGCAGTTCGTCTGTACCTCAGCTCCTCTTGTCGTCTGCAGGCATTTTCTTCTCACGCTAAACTAGCCTAATTAAAGTGCCTTTTGTTAGGTGAAGTGACATCTATGTCTCCAGATAAAGCCCTGAATTTGTCTCTGCCTGTGAATATGTGAAAAAAACCCTATTGTGCCTGGGCTGACGGAAGACTTTACACTGGCTGTTTCCTTGGAAACCTTTGAGAGGTGAAGGGAAGGACAGCCAGAAAAAGAAATCTTCTTGGCTGTAAAAACTGCAGGTGAAGACCCCTCCACGGCTGTCCAATTTAAACAGCTTTACAATTTAAAAGGTTGACTCTTGATACCGTAATGAGAGAAAACAGCAACATGTAACACATTTCTGCTCTGTTTACGCAATAAATCTCCCTGGACAAGAGTCTTCCCTGTTTCCTCAAGAGGAGTTCAAAACATCTGCATACGAATTATAGGGCTGAACACGTACATAAAACTAACCCATTTCACCCACTTCTAGCGGAATAAATCTCAGAAAATGTCCTACCTCCAGAATGCACGTCCCTGCGGCAGTGTTCTCCTTGATCGACACGTTAAAGAAGTTCCTTTCAAAAACGGGCTCGTTGTCATTTACATCCTGCAGAACGATGTTTACCACCACAGTGGAGGACAGGGGGGGTCTCCCTCCGTCGGTGGCCACGACGGTCACGCTGGGCGCGGGATCCTGTTCATAATCCAGTTGGGACAGCGTTGTGATGATCCCCATCACAGAGTCTATGCTGAACCAGTCCCAATGGGTCCCCCGATCCTGTAAGATGCTGTAGCTGATGTCCCCATTGGGCCCTTGGTCTTTGTCTCTGGCGGTCACCTGCAGCACGAAGCTCCCCGGAAACACCACTTCGGGGATGACGTGTCTATAGACTGGCTGGTCAAACAAAGGAGGGTTATCGTTGACGTCCGTCACCTGGATAATGAAGGAGGATTCTGCCTGGAGAGGAGGTGTGCCGGAGTCAGTCGCCATCACCCTCAGCTCATAAGTGTCCCTCTCTTCCCTGTCCAGAATTTGGTCCACACAGATTAAATAAATAATGTTATCCTTGGTGGTGAGGGCAAACTTCCCATCACCTCCCTCCAACGACACATTGACATTGGCATACTCTCCATAGTCCGGGTCAGTGACTGAGATCCTGGCCACGTACTGGCCTGGCTGGGCCCCCTCAGAGATACGGGGAGAGCCGTCCTCGCTGAGGAAGATGATAGTCATGGTTGGCTGGTTGTCGTTATAGTCTCTTACATGGATGGTGACAAAGGCGTTGGTGACCTCTGGTTGAGTTGCATTGTCTTGGGCTTGAATCACCAGCTCATGGACCCTCCTCATTTCAAAGTCCAATGGCTTATTGAGAGTGATGATGCCCGTGTGCGAGTTGATGACAAAGTAGCGCTCGGGGTCACTCTGTCTCCTGTTGATCTCGTACACCACCAGCCCATTGTCTCCTTCATCAGCATCCGTGGCAAAGACCTGCAGGATGTTGCTTCCTGGTTGGAGGTTCTCCGATATTATGGCATGATAGCGACTCTGGTTGAAAACAGGAGCATTGTCATTGATATCCTGTATAGTGATATCCAATGTCATCTGATCTGTCCTTTTAGGAGAACCACCGTCAAAGGCCTCCAAAGATAGGGTGTAGGAGGATCGTTTCTCTCGGTCCAGAATGGCATTGATCATCAAGTCCAGATAGAGAACTTCATTGCTCCCCCTTCTGGTCTCCAAAGTGAAGGCCTGTCCGACATTGCCGTCCTTGATAAGGTAGCCCTGGGTAGTCAGCTGGTCTTTATCGGCATCAACTGCTGGCTCCAGAGGAAACCTGGTGCCAATGGCGGTCTGCTCGGGTATTTTAAACGTGGCCCGTTTTTTAGGAAACTTTGGGGTGTGATCGTTGATGTCATTCACCTTTATGGTCACCTCCACTGTCACACCTGTCATGGTGACGGCAATGAAGTTGTATCTGTCCCTTAGTTCCCTGTCGAGAACTTTGGCAGTCTTAATAATGCCTGTGCTCTCGTCTATGTCCAGATCACTGCCCACGCCCGTACCCTCATGGTCAGAGATGAAGTAGAGGGATGCCGAGATGCCAGGAGGCAGCCCAGCGCTGATGTCACCCACAATTGTTCCCGCTGGCTGTTCTTCATCTAGCTGTAGCTTAAGAGTGCCCAGCACCATGGATGAATGGATGATTAGGAGTTCCAAGGCCACATACACCATCAACATAATCTTTCCGCTCCTGTGGCCGTGACGCTGCAACGGGTCCATTACAGAGTATCCCAAACCATCTGCCAGTGTCTTCATTTTGACTCCTCCTTTTTAAACCTAGAAACATACAGAGAAAAAAAGGCAAAGTCTGTGAAAAAGTGCAAAGCAATGTCAAAACTTGACAGCAGTTGAAGTACAAATAGAACATGATTTGTGTGCAAAACCCAGTAAGCTAGTTGAAGTAGAAATAAGTAAAACGTCTTAAAGACTTTCCCAAATATTTCACGGGCTCCATTCCAAACCACAGTTCGTACAATAGGTCTTTGCACATAACATTTTCCTACGTCTCTTTCACCTAAGAAGTCAACACCTTTTCCTTTGAGCATACCAGAAAGCCCTCTTTTGCAAAGTCAAATCATAACCACGGAGCCAAGCGTACTGCTTGAGAGGTGGGGGTAATGTGAGCATTTGAGACGGCTGGGAGGGTTT
>OMLC01010971.1:1898-25128 GCA_900302585.1 Regalecus glesne | reverse complement strand
ATATACATATACACACACACACATTCACACACACACACACACACACACATATATATACATATACATATATATGTATATATAGACACACACACATGTACTTGGCTCCTGACATGTGTGGAGCTGCCGTCGGAGGGGAGGAGGAACACAGAAGAAGAAAATATCCCTTTTGATTAGAAGAAGAACGTGAGCCAGTTCCTCTTTGCAGCGAGCTGCAGCCGGGCACAAGACTGGTATTCACTGACAGTTCTGAACGCTCCTTGTTGACTCAGCCGAGGCTGGCCTGTTGCAGAGGTCTGACCCCAGAAGCTGTTTGGGTATTGGGTTTGAGGTACGGGAGGGGACGCGCACCAAGATATGCAAAGCCCGGCTATTTCTTTCCAAGCCCTCTCCCCGCCGCTGGGCAGTAAGTAGCTCTCAGTGTGCACCAGGCGCTGGATATCCCCTTTTTATTTGTTATTGACATTTATGCGTTCAGACACATTTTTAATCGTGACCTATATAAACTGGGGGAGGCCACATTTTCTGTTGTCGGTGTGGAGGCACATTGAGTCCCATTCAGCGACGTGGGTTTCTTTTCCTTCTTGTCGTCGATGCCAGGCGGGGTGTCCTGCAGACTCCCCAGAGCCTGCTCAGAGCAGAGGGTAAATAGACGCTTGTTCCGTTTGGAGGAGCGGCCCAGAAAACCAAGTGATGGAGCCGCGGCACGTTTTCCGTTAGTGTCTTAACTGAGATTGAATAGCATCGGTGTTCCTCTCCACCACCACCACCACCTTCCCCTGCGACCTCTCCCGTCATCCTCACCTATCATCCCGTCAACCGGGGTTCAAATCCCATCCCAGGTCCTTCTGTGTGGGTCTCCTCCAGGTGCTCTGGTCTCCTCCCACCATCATAAGACATGCATGTCAGGGTTCATACTCCTGCCTGTGTCCCTGAGCAAGGCAGGAGGAACCGGACCTGGAGCTGGTCCCCGGGTGCTGCGGCTCCTCCCTGCTCCTCTAAAGGAGGATGGGTTAGATGCAGAGAACACATTCCCCACAATACAATGCTTCTCCTTCAGGGAATCATCCATCGTCAGTGTGCTCCGTCTTTGGAAAGAACTGTCTTCTTGATATCTTGGGTATTTTCTTTGGTTCGTGGCACTTGACAAGTGAAATCCTTCCCTGAATCCGTGGCGGTCGCTGGTCGGTGTGAGCTGATCTGTCAGGGTCACCTTATTCCACATTCTACTGCTCCTGATTCCTCTACCAACGTGTGGATGTGTGCAGGGCTAATAGAAAACCAGGAGGAACCATCTTTCCTGCATGGGGCGTAGCTCAGGATCAAAGCCTGTCATCTAGTTATCAGGACATTGGTGGTTTGATTCCCGGTCTCTTCAAAAATTGTGTTGAAGTGTCCTCAAGCAAGACACTGAACCCTTTACTGGCTGGGACAACAGATGAGTTGAAAATCCGCCCGATGGCTAAATCTGGTGTATTTACACTCTCCAGGTCCATTAATACACACGGTCCCTATGAAGGAGGCTATTATTATTGCTATTACTACTATTATGATTAGTAGTATTAGTAGTATGAGTGGTATTAGTGGTATTAATAGTAGTGGTTTTGAGAGGTCTGTTTTACATATCAGGATTAGTCTCCATGTTGTGGGGGGTGGGTGGACATGGACTTGGATGGGGCTTTGGGGATTAATGCTGGATGCCCTTCCTGAATCCCGGGGATGGGTTTGAACCCAGAACCTCAGGCTCATCAGTTTTTGAGGCACGCGCTCTACCCCCTGAGCCACCTCGACTACATGTCGTTAATCGGTAAAGTTTCCTCGGTATGCCTCCTTGGTATTTCTTGTGGCCCTGCTTATTAATCGAGCTTTTGAAAAAAAAAGCTGCAGCAGCTCTCAGATGTCCCTCCATGCGCTGGGCGACTCTTGGTGCTCTCCGTCCACCCTGCCCCACACACGCATCCTACGGGTCACAAGAAATCACCCTGTGTATGTTTCCCTCCCCCCGCTTTAAGGTTCCTTTAAAGGCCGGGGATGAAAATGGCAGGTAATGATGATGAAGGTTTGCACACATTTTTTGAAGGCAAACACACCTTTGAACAACACGGAGGGTGAAAGGTGGCAGTGTCCCGGCTCAATCCAGGCCTTTTTTCAGCACGGCGCTACCCCCACTCTTTTTTTTTTCAGGCGAGCACGTCCATACCGACCTTCTTAAGAAGTTTAGACTGAAAGGGACTGTTTTTAAAAAACTGGAGCCCTTCGGCTGAATCCCATATGTTGTTCTTGGCAGAGGAGCGCTGTCTGCTTGGCCGGGGCTGATGTTGGGGATATTAAACTGATGGAACACAGGACTCTTGATCCCTTCTCTTTTTTTCGGATTTTTTATTTCGGTACCGGTGAACCGGCCTTCCGTCAGACACCTGCCATTGTCTGTTCTCTGAAGAGGATTAATTATCTGATGGCATTCTAAAGAAGAAGTCAGAGCTAAACTGATCCATATCCATCCAGAAGTGTTTTCAAAGTTCCCATTTAGCTGAAGTTGGTCCAGGTCAGATTTGGACACAGACTGTGAAATAAACTCAGTTCAAATTTAAATTCTTCTACAATAACAACTTAGAGCCAATCAAATATACATTCAGCTAATTACTACACAGTATCGCACAATCAACTTGATTGGAAGAGATTTGGCCTGCTGTTCATAAGCCATCCATCCATCTAATCCATCCAACCGAAGTCACGACAGATCCATGCTGCAGCAACCCTTACATCCTAAATATTCATTAACATGCATTGTCCCTATGAGAGGATTGCCTCCGTGTCCTATACACTCACATCAGCACAACACAATCTCAACGACACATTTTGTATAAAAGAACACAACTACGTATATACTAGTGGTACTATATATACCATAGTTGCTCAGACCTCGGGGGCAGGAAGAAGCCCTGCGAGTTCAAGGAAACCACGCTTTAATGTCAAATGCAACGCCAACGATCCATTCATTTGGAGATCAGTAATCATTTGCGTCTGGGAGCCACTTGGCGGCGCTGTTGTAAAACGTGATTCAGCCTCCTCGTCGTTTTCCGGGAAATGCTTGAGGCCACGTGAGGGCCACCACTATAAAACCCTTTAGCTCAGATTAGCCAGCATAGCATCGCTAATGAACACAAGCCGCTTCAGTAGAGAAGAAGCCCAAACGTCCACCAAATGTATGAGCGTTTAATCAACTCAAAAAACTTCACATAGCCTCCACTTTGAGACGCTCTGTTCTCCGGGAGATAAGGTGCAGCAATAAGTGCTGTATATTATGAGTGTAATGCCGTCGATGTCCTGCCGTTTTGTAAACTCTGAAAACGCCAACAGTGACGCATAACGTTTCTTTGCTAACCCGTACAAGGTGAGTAAATCTAAAACTGCTTCCCTGGTTCAGTGGCCGCAGCCTTTGACTCATTAGTTCCCGACACCGGAGGCTAATGACAGTTAGTGTAGTCCACTGGGGGACATTTTTTAATCGTGATAATGGGCTACACAAATTAAGTGGATTTGACTTGACCGTTGAGCGTCAACGGCATCTGGCCTGAGTCAAGTCATGCGTGTTCTTAGCTACAATGGCGACCTCTCCAGGGTGTATCTCCATCTTTCTACCAATCAGCACTGCGAGAAGCTCCAGTATAACTGTCTTCCGATACGCGATTGACGATGGATGGATGGATTTTTATATAACATCTTCATTTTTATATATTTTAATTGAGCCAGATGTCACGGTTTCGAACGCACCGTGGAACGGTGGGTTCGAACATCCGGCTTCAATATCTCAAGCTCCATCTAAATTAATGTCCATCCCCACAGCGTTCTCCTTGCTTTCCTATTTTCCTCATGGGAACGAGATCTTCCGTTTGGAATCATAGAGAGCATCCTGCCATGTTCAGCTCATACTTAACTTTTCAGTGATGAGTCTTCAGTTGTCTTTGTGACGAGGAGGAAAGCTGAATGTCGAGTTGCCTCATCCGGGAGTTTTGTCTCGCCGGAAACTATCTTCCTGAGCAGAGATTCCTGGAAATCTGAGCTGTTTGTACTTCTTTAAAAAGTGTTTGTGTGACTGAATGAGTAGGGCCGTTTGAAAGGTCTATTTGAAAAGAACTGACTTGGCACAAAACAAACTAGGCTAGAGAGGAGTCTGCTAGGGAGAGTGTGCGTGCGTGTGGGGGGGGTCAAATACATAAGTCATTTGTTCCAGGAAACTTATTCATTACTGATATCAATCATCACCATGACGTTTTACACAAACATAAATAAATCACATTATCTGATTGTGTAAAAACTTTATGGTAATGATTGATTTGGTAGTTAACGCGCACAAGTGTGTGTCTGCACTGCACTGATGCATGTGACTATTTCCAGAACATAAACCTGGAACAGAAACAGTATGCTGAGGAGACACTGAACAGAATGGTCACAGGTCAAATCTGATAAGAACACTACCCTGAAGCACTTAGACAATAGACACCCGCCTCATGGAATCACCCGATGCATCTGAATTCTCCTCTACTGGAGAATTTCAGACCCTCATGGAAATAATAATGCAAGCACATAAGGGTGCTAACACGCTATAGGGATAGCATAGCTCAGGAGGTAGGGCAGTTGTCTAGTTATTGGTAGATTGGTGGCTCAATCCCTGATTCTTTCAGAAAGCATGTGGATGTGGTCTTGAGCAAGACACTGAACCCCTAACTGTTTGGGACAACAGATGAAAATTAGCCTGGTGGCTAAATCTTGAGTATTTACATTCTATATGTCCATTGATATGCACTGTCCCTGTGAAGGAGATAATCATGATTTATTTACATTTTGAATTAAATCATTTCGGGGGCGGCATGGCTCAGTGGGTAGAGCGGTCGCCTGGCAATCGGAAGATTGCAGGTTCAATCCCCCCACCTGCAGAGAAGCGTGTCGAGGCGTCCTTGAGCAAGACACTATTCCCCTAACTGCTCTGCCCTGTGCTAGATTGGTGACCTATACAGGGTGTACCCAGCCTTACGCCCAATGAGAATGGAGATAGGCTCCGGTTCCCCCGCGACCCGGTTTCGGATAAGCGGTTGACGATGGATGGATGGATTAAATCATTTCAGTCCGAGTTAGGCTGAATGGAAGAATCCTCCTCTACAAGCCTAACCATCATATAACATCTTATAGGCATTACAGATATTATGTGGACAAGTAGTTGGTGTTGGTGTATTTGGCCTCACTTGAAATTCAAAGTCTAAGATTGTTTAGCATGAATGAGACCACATATAGAAGTGGTAGCTCGGCGGTAGACTGCACACTTCAGGAACTAATAAGCCAGAGGCAGCTGGTTCGAACCCACCGTGGGCTGTCAGGAAGGGCATCCGTGTTTAATGCCCCAAGCTCCATCTAAGTCTATGTCCACCCTCACAATGTGGGGACTAATTGTGACACATAAAACGGAGCTCTGTAAGGTATTATAGTTCTCATGTATTTTTGTCCAAACTTCTCTCTTCTTTTGAGTACTACTGTGGAGTTCTGTAGTAATTTTACCTATTCTGGATGATGGTTCTAGTGGCATGGTACTCTCATCATGTGTTATATCAGAGCCATGTCTATTCAGGGTCCATCATAACCCAAAAGTAGACTGACTGATGTCAGTTCTTTCAAATGGGGCTTGTTAGACCCTTGTGGATACAGCATCTCAGATAAAGAGCTGTGTGTTCAGACAGTCCAGCCTTTCCCTTTCCACAGAATAGGATGCTTATGGGTTATTTGGCCTATGGTAATGAGTCAGTGTGTTACAAACAGCAGCCCTGTCAGAGGTCACTGTTTGACTAGAGACGGAGTTTCCTGTCCTTTCCGAGAACAAGGTGATCACCAACAGAGGCTTTTCGTTTTACATGGTGTAATCATCAAGGCCTTGACGTCAGAGACTTTAAACAAAGGCTCTCTGGCCTCTCTCACACACACAAGAGGGAGTGAAGACAGATGAGAAAGGGAATAGAATTGAACTCAGCACACTTTGGTCAATGGGCTCATTTTTATGCAGCGCTTTGGTTTAAAAGGCTTCATCACAGACCCTTTAGTTTTTTTTTCACACTTCCCTATTTGCTCTGATCTGTGTGCACATGTTGGGGAGGGGGCTCTGCAGCCGTGAGCTGTTGATGGGGGACAAAGATTAAAAATGTGAGCGTTCCCCCATCACATCACTTCACTTCAGACATCGTCACATTGTAATTCATTGCTCCTTTATTGTGAAACTTCTGTTATTGGTCAAGACATTGGTGATGGCAGAAGGGACAGATGGTGATTGAAGGGGTCTTCAGTCGTTGAAGTACTGGGAGAGACATTCGAGTCACCATCAGTCCTCACGTTGTGGGGGTGGACACAGACTTAGATGGAGTTTAGGGGATTATGGCCGGATGCCCTTCCTGATACTCCATGGTGGGTTTGAACCCACAGCCTCTGGCTTGTGAGTTCCAGAAGCGCATGCTTAGTTCTTGAAATGTTCTGGGAATTGAATAAAACGTGCATTTGTATGCACGTGTGCTGATTGGTGGGGGCGTTGTTTGCATTAATGAAGAAGCCAGAGTTTGTAGGTGTGGGCTACGTGGTGCAGCAGTACAGTTGAATGGAAATAGATTTTAAAGCTGCACTGTGAAATATTTTTCATCAATTATTGCATCCATCTGTCCAGGGTATTTCCCAGCCTTTCGCCCAGTGAGCCCTGGGATAGGCTCTAGCAGATCCAAGACCTGACTGGATAAACGGTTGACAATGGCATGGCAGTAGATGAAAAGAGCAGAGATTTTCTAATATTAACTGCTGTGACTTGTGGGGTGTAAAACGCACAGTGGCATCTCAGAAATTGCGAGTCATGGATTTAGCAAAGCTGAGTGCCAGCTGAGGTGTGTGTGTGTGTGTGGGGTGTGTGTGTGTGTGTGTGTGTGCGTGTGTGCGTGTGTGCCTGTCCCCGTCCCCCAAACCATGACCCTGTCTACAAAATCCTCCCAGTAGCATGTCAGCTGAATAGTAAAGCTGCAGTACCTTAAAATGAATTGCCTCACTTCATACATTGTGTCCATCAGCAGTGAATAACATGTGTTCTGTTATAAAACATTACATTATTTCTTCTTCTTTCAGCTCCTTCCCTGTTTTTAAACGTGGTTCAATTACTTCGTGAAGATGCGCCACCCTTTAGTGCATAAACCAAGTCGTTATCATTGCTGTGAGTGAGAGGTGTGGTGTCACCATCAGTCTCCATGTTGTGCTACCCCACAATGGGTTCAAACCCACAACCTCTGGCTCATCAGTTCCCAAAACATATGCCCTACCACTGCTGTTGGTAAATACTGTAAACTGTGGATCACATCCTTGTAATAATACACAACACTAGTGATGCAGGCTTGTTTTAGAAGCTTGAGTTATAACCTACACCTACAACTTGCTTCAGACCTGGATGCTGAAAACCTGTAAATACACCAAGGCAGTGGAGGCCAGAGTTGGGCTCCAACTGTAATGAGATATGTATCATCCCTTCCCAGAGTATAGGGAACGGGGCACATGCAGTGAATGCATCAGGTAAAGGAGCTGTTCACAATCTACCCTGAATAGAACAGGTCTGTCTGTGAGCCAGCTGCAAACACAGGCCTGTAGCCCCATCCGGGTGGAAACACGGTGATGAGCGAGTCAGCAGTTAATTCAACAGACATTATGCAATCAAGTGTTGTTCGTGATCGATGGATCTCGTCTTCACTGCTTATCGTCAGACTTGCTGTGGTCTCTAACTCCTTGTGATTGTGCAGCTGGCCATGGTGTTGGCTGTGACCGATATTTAATCGACTTAATCTCCAAGATTACATGTCTTCTGATATCTTCTCCCACTATCAGTCTTAAGGCAATATCATGATGTCCAGCCAGTGGCTGTTCAGCGGCTGTTCAGGCCAGCCTTGTGATCCACCATGCTGCTCCACAGTGCAGGAACGGTATCATCTCCATGCTTAGTAGGATGGCATAACACATTTCCATTTGTCTTGATACAGGCTGGGATGATCCGGACCGACACAGATGAGTATTTCATTGAGCCGCTGGAGCGAGGCACCCAGGAGCAGGAAGACCACGGCAGGGTCCATGTTGTCTACCGCCGATCAGCGCTCCTGCGAGAACACTCGGACATATCTGTGGACTACGAACTACCAGGTAAGTTGCACCTGTGACGGCCTCCAGTCTGGTTTAAATCACTATAGAGCTTTTGGTGCTTGGCTCCTCCTCACCTTGTGTCAAAGTGTCCTTGAGTTAGACACTGAGCCCCTAGCTGTCCCTAAAGAGCAGGGTAGCACTATGCATGGCCACCTCTGGCCATCGGTCTGTATGATGGTGTAGTTTGAATGGGTGATGGTGTGAGGCTTACATAGTGAAGGGCTTTGAGTAGAAAATAGCAAAAGGAAATTCAAATCCATTTACATCTATCTTAGAGGAATACTTTACATTTGTGGAAGTTTATTTTATGTTCACTATTCATGTATCATGTAGGTGGGTTTAATTTTCACGGTCATCTGTTTTCTTCATACTGGACTCAGCTTCAGGTTGCCATCTACAATTCAATGCAAGTGTTGAAAGACAGATCCACAGTCCTCATTCAGTGTAAGAGAAACAACAATACTCAGCTATTCAGTCATAGTTCTCACAACACTACAGCAGTCTGCCATAGCAAATATGAACAGCCATTTTACGCTGAACGAGGACTGTAGATTTGTCCTCCTTCGGTCACGTTAACTCTCAATCACAAGCCAGGGAGCTGCGTGTCAGGCTTGAGGAAACACATGTGGGACTGTGAAAAACGAAACCTTCTTGTGTGCCAAATAAATGCAGAGCATGAAATAGGAGCAGACTTCACGAAAATCTAAAGTATTCCTTTAAAGTTGTCAAGACGACACCAAACGCCACACATGCATTTCCATTAGATTCTGTGATCTTGGCACATGAAAGGTAAAATACATCCTACATAATGTGGCAGTTTGTCTGCAGTCAATATCAATACATTACATTCTCATCAAGCGAGCTCCAGTATAGCAGATATAAGATCTTCCATACAGCTATCCTGACGTCAACTCTCTATGCTGCCTCTCCTCTGGACTTTACTCGGGGACCATATCAGGGTGCAACTTCTTCTTGAGGTTCACCTTGAAGGCTGGATTTCTGCCTGGGTGATGGCTAACAGAAACTTATTCCAGTTCTGTTCACCAGTGAATGCTAATGAGCTTTTCCCCATTTTTCTTTCCACTCCTTGCCAGGACCAGGTTGGATAGACCAGATCTAGTTCGTTGATTGTGGGCCTCTGATCTTGGGGATTGGGGCCCTATCATTGATTTATCCTATCCACTATACTGAACTTTAGCTGCTCAGATCTGGTTTCCACCGGTTGGCAGTTGTAGCCTGGTGTCCAGTCAGGGTGAGGGCACACTGTTATCTGTTTTACATGTCACCATTAGTCCCCACATTCTGGGGATCCACACAGACTTGGATAGAGCTTGGGGAATTAAGGCTGGATGCCCTTCCTGACATCCCCGCATTGGGTTCAACTCCACAACCTCTGGCTTGTTTGTGCCTGAAACGTGTGCTCTACCCCTGGGCTACCATGCCCCCCCCCCCAGTTTTAATCATATTTTTGTACTTTACATAAAGAAATTGTAGCCTGATGTGCTAGATTATAACCTGATATTATTCTTACTGGTTAAACCTTTCCTATATGAGAGCAGAATGACAGAGCCCTTGGCCCTGGAAAGACCTCTTCACTTTGAGGAGCACCTTGTGGTACTAATGCATGCCGATTATGATGAATGGGTTCACAGATACACTCCCATTCGCACATCCTTGAAATGATCTTCCAGTGGATCTCTATATGGCCTGTCTGTGGTCAGCTCACTGGGGAGGAGAGAACCTCTCAGCTCTTGGTTGGATCAAAAGGAGACAACAGGAAGGGGAAACCCGCATGACATTGATGACTGCTGGGGCTCCGAGTGTGACGGGAAAGGAAAACATAGGCTAAGGAACTAGCCGAGGTGTTCCACCCTGTGAAGGACAAATTGCTTTCGGTTTGAACTCTTCTGAGGAAAGTTTCCTTTGGAGTTATGTACACTAAACACAGGGACGTAACCAGATGGAAGAGTCAACTCACACCTGCAGGGAGGGAGTCATCACAGCAAGCAGGTTGTCCGTGCCTCGTTTGTGCACTGCAGTGCTGCTTGTGGTTCTGACTCCTCTCTCATTAATGAGCTGCTTGTTCAAATCCGTGGAGTTACAAACAGACTGTCTTGTGTCTAGCTGTGCCATTTACCTGTGTAGATTCCGGGGTGAGGATTGTTGCTCCGGAAGAATTACTGCAGACAAGATAATGTAAGTCAGCATGCACTGTTGGCGGACAGTGGAGAGGAGGAAAGAGGAGGAGAGAAGATTTGGGAAAAGAGGTTAGGAAAGTGGGAAAGGAACAGGAGCAAGTGGAGACATCAAGGAAAGAGGAGAGGAGACGAGAACAGGAGGAAATGAAATGAGTAAAGAGAATGGAATCATTTTATTTTCCACATGACCAAGGTAGATAGAATGTGTTCTCTGCATTTAACCCATCCCCTTGTATAGGACCAGTGAGTGTAGCCTTCATGCGCAGGGAGCAGTCAGGGGTTCACTGTCTGTATTCTACAGAGGCTTGGGATTGAGCCGCGATTACTAGATGACACCCCTACCTCCTGAGCTATGCTCCCCCATGAAAAATATAAAAGATAGAAGAAGTGATGAAGGGAAATGAGAATAGTACAGGAGAGAGGAGGAGAGAAAGGAGGGCAAATGAATGAGAAAAGGAGAGCAGAGAGAAAGCAAAAGAAGATTGTGGAGGATGAACAAAGTAGATGAGAGGAGCTACGATGAGGAAAGAGGGGGCGATAAGAAAGGAGGAGGGTAGAGAGAAAACAAAAGATGAACAGAGACCCCCTGACCTGATTTCACATGGCAGCTACGTGTGGTCTTTCATCTAGCTTGGCATGAGAGAGGTCCTTTTCCATGTCTCATGATTAGATCTCATGTTGTGGGACTGTGCGTTGACTCGGGTGGAGCTTGGGGGATAAAGGCCAGATGCCCTTTCCCAACACCCTTCGGTGGGATCGAACCCGCAGCCTCCAGCTCGTCTGTGCCCGATACACATGCTCTACTGCTGAGCTACCACAGCCCCTCTTCTGCTCCAGCTCAGAATATGTCTGTCTAAATGTAATCAAACGGTGTAGCTCATTATTACATAATCCTGTATCACCCTAACAACTGTGACTCCAACACACTAGTCCACATGTTACAGCGTGGTGCTTATAAATGGTTGTTTTGCTAGCAGCTGTTTAGCTCCCCAGCTAAGAGATTTATGAGGCTTTCCCAGAATTCGCTCAATGATTCAAAGCATAGAGAGAAACCGTTCTAAAGGCATTTCCATCAGTGAATGGCTTCTCTGTGGCGTGCATCCAAACCATGTCCATTTCTAGATTCCAATACTGTTTGAACATGGCCAGATAGTGCTGCTGTAAGGGTTTAGGGACATCAGTATTCAGTGATCAGTTTCACACTCCAGACGGATACAGAGGACGCTATCTCTGAAATGGTGTTGATAATCTCCAGCAGCATTATTAGATCCTGACCAGAGCCTACAGAGAGAGAGCATCCTGAGATAAGAGCCAGCAGTCAGCTCTTCCCATCACCGAACAGAAATGTCCCACTGTGTGTCATAGTCTGCGGAGGAGATGTGTGTGTGTGTGTTTTATGTCACTGTTTCTTCATGGTGTAATTTGTTATAGTCCTCGTAGTTTTTCTGTGGGACTTCCTAGTCTGGATTTCTGTTCTGCTACTGATGGAGTGGAAAAATACATCCCTGTTACGTACCTCCAATGCACTCCCCCATTACTCTGTCCCATTACATTCTGCCATTACACTCCTACTAGACCTCAGAATTAGAACCAGTTTATTGGCCATGAACGTTTTCACATACATGGAATTGGACTTCAGTTTCACACAGGTACTTCACAGAGAAGGACAACAGTCTTCAGATATACACACAAAGACCGACTGTATACAGGAGGTAATAGAACACAAGGGAGTAGAGAATATATGAGATGCTGAAATACATGTTAGCAGGTTACTGACATATGCCTAAGGTTGATGACGTGACGGATCAAACAAGTGTACTTACCATGGACAGTACAGTGTATATACAAGATATATGATTGGAAGTTGACAATGTTAAGTGTCCATTTGAATGACAGCCCATGGCTGTAAAAAGGCTGATTAAGACCACTGGAAGCACCATCAGTGTAAAAACAACTTGGTGCATTGAGTCACCAGTGGGTGTAGTTGGTTCTGTAGCCTCTAAAGTCGAGAACAATTCGTTAATTAGAAAAATGCACGGTGTAGCTCTAAGTGACTAAACAAGGCCCACTTGTGCAGGGCCACATCATCAAAACCCTTCAAGAGAAACAGGGGGACAACAAGCGTGAATGACAGCAAGACGACAGTGCAACTTTGCAGAGTGTAAAGAATATATACATATATAACATACAGTATATACAGTGTGCTTGGATCTGATCTTGACAGTGATGATACGGTGAAACTCGGTAAATGTGAGGCGTACGTTGTAAATAGATTATAAAAGGGCTGTTTAAGAATGAGTCCATTCCTCATTTTAACATTTACACTACAGGATATATAATTTAGCTTTTGTAGGTATAGTAGATGTTAAAGGTGCACTGCAGAGGGATTGTGTCTGACACTGTATGGCTGTTATAAGTGTTCATGTGAACGACAGCCTGTGGAGAGAGACTGTGTCTGTATGTGGTTGTGTTGGTGTGCAGTGCTCTGTAGCGCCTACCAGAGGAGAGGAGGTGAACAGGTAGTGAGCAGTGTGTGATGGTCTGCAGAGATGCTGCCTGCCTGTCTCCTGACTCTAGAGATGTAGAAGTCTGGAATGGAGGGCAGGTTGATACTGGTGACTTTCTCTGCAGACCTGACTGTCTGTTGAAGTCTGTCCCCGTCCTGTTTGGTGGCTGATCCAAACCAGACAGTGATGGATGTGCAGAGGAGAGACTGGATCACTGCAGTTTGGAACTGAATCAGCAGTTTCTGAGTCAAGTTGAACTTCCTGAGGTGATGGAGAAAGTTCCTCCTCTGCTGGGCCCTTCTGATGACACTGTCTATGTTGGGTGTCCACCTTAGATCCTGGGAGACTGTGGAGCACAGAAATCAATAAGTTTTCACCACCGACACCCTGCTTTTGAGTTTGGTGATAGTTGTGATGGAGAGTGCCTCCTGCAGTCCACTGTCATCTCCACAGCTTGTGTGTTCAGCTCTAGGGTGTTGTGACTGCACCAGTGGACCAGCATTTCAACTTGTTGTCTATGTGCAGACTCATCACCATCCTGGATAAGACCAATGATGGTTATGTCTTCTGTTTAACAGCTGAGTCTCCTAAGGTTGCAGTCATTTGTGTAGAGAGAGAAGAGAACGGGGAGGGTACACGTCCTTGGGGGACGTCCACGCTGATTGTCCAGGTGCTGGATGTGGCTCCTAGCCTCACCTGCTGCTTCCTGTCTGTCAGGTAGTTTATAATATACTGGCAGATGGGGGTTGGTACAGGTAGCTGGGTGAGCTGAAGTCCACAAACAGGACCCTTGCGTTTGTCCCTGAGGAGTCATGATGATGAAAGATGCATTGCTATCCCAAGATGACTTCATCTTGACTGACCTGTTTACTCAGAATGCTAACTGCAGGGGGTTACAGCAGGGGACCAGTGGTTTCCTTAAGGCGGGCCAACCTCTCCTTGTTTCACTCCTACACTATGTAACCCCATTACTCCCCTTCATGGTACCTCCCCCATTGCACTTCTCCATTATACTCCCCCATTCCAGCCATTCATTCTCCCCCATTATGTTACCCTACGTTAACTTTTCCATTAAACCTCCCCTATCAAACCTCCAATTACACTCCTCCATTATCTTCTCCCAATATGCATCCCCAATTTCAGTTGATGGGGGAGTATAAAAGAGTGTTGCCATTGCTGCTGCTTTTTGTGGACAACTGGTCAGTAGTTGAGTCGGTGCACATGAATGGGAGTGGAGAAGATTGAGGAACTGCAGACATTCATAGAAACTCCATTTGGCTTCTTGTTGATGCACAGAAGTAGAACACGTTGGCATTTGACGTTGACCACCCCCAAATAGTTTTATACGGCCAATCCCCATGATTGTGACCAATTTCATCTCTCTGGGAATTCTCCTTCCCGTTGGTCCCCATGCATGAGAGAGGATTATCCGGCTGTTTGTGGAATGAGATTCTATGTAAATAACCGACAAGTTTTCACTCAATTTCTCAGTTTTACAATTCACTTTTTACAAAGAAGAGATTCCTGCCGACAACCCCTACAAAACCAAACAGCCGAGAGCCGTTCCCGTCTTCTTGTGTTCCAGGTTACTGTGATATCAGACCCCAGGGAAAGCAAACAGAGGCCTTGGAATTACACACTGTAGCGTGCTAATAATCATCTAGAACGTTGTTTCTTTACAGGGCTTCACAGGGTCAACATTTTGCTTCATGGAGGACATTTTGAGCAGCAACCCCTCTTCAGTCAGAAGTTTAGCCAGTGAAAACGCAAATAGGAGGCTTTGTTACCATACAGGACAATCCCCCATCTGTTAAAACTGGGTGAATTTTACACCTCATGTGACTTAGTTTGTTCCGACATCCATGTTGGATTACTCAGAACTAGCCTTAGGTCTCACATCACCCCTGTTCCTCCAGCTCTCCATTGGCTGGCTGTAAAATTCACAATAATCTACAAGATCCTATTGGTTACATTTAAGTTGCTGCATGACCTTACCCCATTTATATTTCTGATCCCTCCTGTCTGATCTCTGCAGACATATTTGCCTCTGACGGGCTTTCTAACATCAGCTCACCTCTCTGAGCCTGACTGACTTGGTCAGCTGCCAGCCAGCCAGCCAGCCACTCTGCTCATTCTTCCATTTGATTGAAGAGGAAATCTCTAAGCTTCTGCTGAACTCTCGCCCTGCTATCTGTCTGCAGGACTTGATATCATCTCTACCTTCTACAAACCATCTCACCTGCCTTCATACAAATCCACTCATCTCTTACTACAGATGTCTTCTTGACTGCATTAAAGCAAGCGCAGATCATCCGCTGCTTAAAAAACCAACACCCAACCCAGCCATGGTCAAAAACTATGAACCTGTTTCACTTCTGCCCTTCCTTTCAATACAACTTGAGCTCACAGTCTTTAACCAAGTCTTAGAATTCCTTTCTGAGAACCACCTGTGTGACCTGAATCGGTCTGGCCTTAAGCAGGGTTACTCTACAGAGATGGCAATCCTGTCAGTAATGAAATCGCTGTGCTCAGTTAGAGCTGCTGCTCAGTCCTCAGCTCTTTTGCCGCCTGACCTATCAGCAGCCTTTGACACAGTCAACCACCAAATCCTACTCTCCAAACAGACAGAGTTTGGCATCTCTGGATCTGCCCTCTGCTGATTCATGTCCTACCTCTTGGCAGATCTTTCATTGTATCTTGTAGAGGGGAAGTATCCAAACCACACAGCTTCTACAGAGGTGTGCCTCAAGGGTCATTGCTTGGTCCCCATTTCTCAATATACACCGCCTCACTTGGTGCAATCATCCGCTCCAGTGGTTTCTCATACCACTGCTGTGCTGACTATACCCAGCTCTACCTACTGTTCCCGACGTCCCCCGTTTGATGGGAATGTGAAGAAAGAATATGATGTTTGGAGTATAGGACTGGAAGCATTTATGATTGAGTTTTTGGTGAGCTAGAAGAATATGGGATGAAAGGGAAAGAATTGATAAGCTGATGTTGGAGCGGTGCGTTTCTTGAGAGGATGGAGAGAATTATGGCAGTCTAGAGTGACTGGTCGGGTGAAAGGATGCAACGTTAATGTGTTAATATCCTGCTTTCCACTTTGCTGCTATAGCACTGCAAGTTTCCCCTTGTGCTGCTAACAAAGGAATAACTGGTCTTGTCCTGTCTTGAACAATGTGTTGAGCCATGCAAGGTTTGCTGTCCAGTTGAGGAGTATAGCCCATTATGAAAGTAAGAGAGTCGGGATGTGCAGTGTTTTTAACAGTATAATTGGAAGAGGTATCAATATGTTATTTTGTTATAGGATGGAACCGTTACGACTGGATTTGTGGAGAGGAGCACATTTATTGAGCTTGGGGAAGGAGGGACAGTGTTGTTTGGTGTTGGGTGAATTTTGTAGATGGTTTGATGACCACTTGATGTCCTTACCATCTGAGGACGGGAAGAACTGGAGATTGATGGTTCACTGTGGGGCCCCAGCCAGAAGTAGTGGTAGTGTAGAGGGTGGGGTCAGTTTTATTGAAATGCTGTGAATTTATTTTTGCTTGGGTACTTTGAGTTGGTGAAGGGCCTGTTGGCTGGAAGTCAGCTAAAACCTGCCGGTTAATTCACTGAAGTATATTAGATTTTTTTTTATTGTAAGAGGAAAAAAGGTACTGTTGTGTCACAGCAAGAAGGTCCTGGGTTGAAACCCCATGGCATCCCAAAGTCCTTTCTGTGTGGAGTTTGTATGTTCTCCCTCTGTCCGGGTTTCCTCCCACCATCAAAAAGACATGCGGGTTGGTGTAAATACTCCTGCCTGTGCCCCTGAGCAAGGCAGTAGGACAAAGGACTGAAGTTGGTCCCTGGCCACTTTAGCTGTTCACTTTTCCTGTACAATATGATGGGTTGAATGCAGAGAAAACACTTCCTTATAAGAATACAATGTCAACTAAAGTGGCTTTCTTTCTTTCATTTTACTAATGATGATGATATTAATAATGATAATATAATATCATAATAATAACCCTGACCCCTCAGCTTGACACCCCCCTAACACTAACCCTCTGTGCAACTTCAAGAGAACTTGTTGCAGTTTGAACACCCCGTAGTCGCCCAAGAGGGCTGAAAGAAACACACACAGGCAGAGGCAGAGATACTTCCTCCAAGTAGAGTAGTAGTGCAGGAGGAGCTATAATGACCAGGGCACAGACAATTTGAAAATGTGCCTGGAATTTGAAAGATGTTGCTTGTTCCCATGGCACCATTCCTGAACAAAGGTGGGGGCCTAAGAGTACATCTGTCATCATCTTACAATGCTGTGATTATAACTATTCCCCAGTCCTCTGTGAGTAGTACTCCTTACCAATGAATGTGCAGTCAATGACCAACTAGCATATGAACCCAGCCTTTTATAGTGTGGTCTTGCTGTATTGTTTATAAGGGCGGGGATGCTGCAGTCAGCTCAGACTGAAGATGTCACCCATTTGAATGACGAAGCGTTTCTGAATAAACTTCCGATCCAGTTGAACCGATTCACCTCATTAGTGAACAGTAATTCTGTGTTCTTCTCTCTTTGACCTCCTCTGTCAGTAGGAAAACACTAGAGTTGTCAGAGTCCTCAGTACGTCATGACAAGGCTAGAACACATGTTATTTTCCTGGTGTGTTTCACCATAAACAAGCAAGCACAGCCAAGCAGAGTTCAAAATTTCCAGGTGCTCGAGGTCACAACTGTCATTTTTCACAAGCCTGAATGGGAACAGCATGGTTGAGGTCAAACATCACACCGCATGCATGCAGACATGTGCATAGATAGGCACAAATAGAACCAATCGTACTGGTAGTGGAGAAATGAGAATCACAGTCAAGCTATTCTCCGGGCTGCCTGACACACCCTCCCCGGATCGCATCTCCTGCCTTCTTGCTTGCCTGGTAAGTGAGGTATTCTCCCACTGTGGCACTTGGATATTAGGTTTTATTTTCACATTTCAGTGAAAATAGAGTTGCAGACAGGTTGAAGGCCTCCGAGTAAGGGGGGTGCTGATGACTTTCTGCTTGGACTTAGGAAAACAAGCAAATCTGAAAGGTTTGGGGCTTGGCTTGCATTTCTATGCAGAGAGATGGAGGCTAGGGAAGAGGGGTGGGGGGATTCTGATGGTAAGGGAAGATGGTGATTTATGTTTGTCACACAGATGTGTTAAGCAGAACGGGGGCTGGCTGCACAAGGAGGAATTTGGTGAGCTGGCAAGAATGAGCAGCAGTCGGAGAGGAGGACAAGGGGAGGAAAGGAATGGTCAAGGAAGGGTTTTTCTGGTGCAAGATCCTGCTAGCGTACATCCAGAAATGCTCAGCCGCTTTGGGAAGAAAGGGAGTGCGTTTAGATAAAGTCCTCAGAGAAGTTGTTGCCAGACGGTTTTTGAATGAGACATTTTCACCGGTGCAAACCCACTTATTGCGACAATTATTAAGATAATCATGTCATTATGATAATCACGTTCTCTGTGAAAGCCCTTGAGGAGGACTGAACACCATGGAGACACATACCTCTGTGTTGTTTGGCCCCAAACTAAGGTAGAGCCCCTTGCTGATTACACTGGTTATGGACAGTTTTATGTGTCATTGTAGATGCATAGAATGAAATTTGTTCTGTATCTAACCAATCCTATCGTATAGGAGCAGTGAGTAGCCACAGGACCGGGGTAGCAGTTAGGGGTTCAGTGTCTTCCTCAAGGATATTTTGACTTGCTCTCTGCAGCTCTCTGCAGGGGCCTCAAACCACCAATCCTCTGAATGCTAGACATCTTCCCTACCTCCTGAGTCATTCTACCCAAGAAGCTGCTGCTTTTTACTTTTCCATCACAAAATGTCCTGAAATCTTTTTTTTTGAGGGGGGGTGCATTTTCTGCTTTTATCTGATAGGATTTTCCAGAGAGAGACAGGCAGGGTGAGAGGGAAGATAACATGCAGCAAAGGGCCTGGGTCAGATTCAAACTCAGGTTGCTATGGTGTGGTGCACAGTTTACCAGGTGAGCCCTCGGGGCACCGCTGAGAAGTTTTTTGTTTTCTTAAGTCACCCAAAACTGGTGGTCCAACTTAACTCTTCATGTGTAAACACTGAACACGTCTCCATCAAACGTTCAGTGACACTTCATGACTATGCTGCATTTTCCTTGCTTTATCTATCAATTGTTGTCAGTTGACTCAATAACTTTTGGGGAGTGGTCTAGTCCCCCTTAAAGTCCATGAGCTGACCTTTGAGTGGCAGATACAAACAAGGGTTGATGGTGAGGGTGGGCAGGGTTTCCTAGTTTCATGATTTGATCTGACTAGCTGCAGATAATTAATTGTATCTGATGATCTCAAGAAACTAGCTGTAGTAGTAGTAGTAGTAGCCTTAGTTGTAGTAGTAGCTGTAGTAGTAGCAGTAGTAGTAGTGGCAGTAGTACTAGTAGTAGGAAGAGGCAGAGTTCTTCCTCTTAATTTAAATGTTGTCTTGAGCGAGTCCTCTACACACCACAGTTTGGCCCCTGTGTGTGTGACCTGGATGTCACTCAGGCTGGCTGTGGAAGCCTTTCGAATGAGAGTTGAGAATTAGTTGCACACTTTCTCCTGCCCAAGTTGCCTTTGGGAGGTGCCCTTTAATCCTCCTGAGGCCCTTCCATGGACAACGGTAGAGTCGTATGTGGTTTTCACAGATAACTCCTTTATGTGGATGTGAGCTGCTAAGGAAGAGCTGGCTTCTTGCTTGGGACACAGAGGCTGAGGAAGGTGCCTGCTTGCTTCCGCATGGTGTTTTTCCCTGCAGACCTCATACAGCCTGCCCGGGAGTTGGGCATCATATTGTGTCAGGATCAGGAAAGTGATTTCCTGACTGCTCACCAGTTTGATTTTTTTCCTACTTCTTAATGAAAATCTCCTGACGAGGAGTTTGTGCTGTCTGCGGTGGTATTCACGTCTGTACCGGGGCTAATCTCTTTCCCCATCTGTTTCCACAGAGCTTTGGTGGAATAAAAGGGGGGGGTGTTCATGAGCTCTTCTCATCCAAGATGAGTTTTATGTCCAGGCTATAAACCAGCTGCTGACACCATAAAGAGGAATGAGACCCTGCTGTCTCTGCTACTTGCTGACCAGCTTCATTATCATTACTCGCCGATGTTATTATACCTCGAAGTGGTTGCTGAATCCAGTAACGCACAAAAAGAGCAGAGGTAGCTCGGTAGCAACACTTATGTAATAGTTACATAAGGGCTCTTGAGAGCTGGAGGACTGAAGTCTTGTATCCCTTAGTCCAGGGAGCCTCGGTCACTCCTCCCCTCATCATCAGTTATTGAGTCATTGTTCAATTGTATTTAAACAAGGCATCAAATCCCACGTTGCTTTGAAGGTGGGAATCCAAGGTCTGCTTAATAGCATTGATCTTGGTAGGTTCTAAATGAGACTGCCTGTAAATGACCCTGCTTGTGTACTGGAAATAACACATGGCAATGGCTTCATGTTGGGGCTTTGCTTGAAAGTCTACCGCAGTTAGGTGGATATTGGGATAAGGAAAAAGGGGAAAATCTATGAAATTATCTAAACTACAGGATCACAGCATATAAAGGATGATCCAAAAGAGCCTCCCAGTTCATGTTGTGCATCTAGTAAGACGTCATGTGGCTACAGATCAGGTTTTGTAGATGAGGTCAGGCTGTGGGAAAGCGTGGCTCTAATATGTCCATTATAGTGGTAACATTGTAATAGCAGCACACAACTGATACTGCCTCCAAAACCAGCCAGAGGTGTTTACTGAGATTTTCCTTATGAATATTATCTTAGATCATTGGCTCTCATCAGGCCCCGGGACCACCCGTCCTGCTGGTTTCCTATTCTACCAGCTGGCTCATTACAAACATCTGTTATTCCAATTATTCAAGCCTCCAATCATGAAGGTTTTATACCCGACACTGACAGACAGACAGGAGGTGGAACTGGATTTGGCGGCTTGAAGATGCTGAGATTTACATTGGGAGTGATGAAGAAGGACCAGATCAGGAACCAGTATATTAGAGGAACAGCTCAGGGTGGAGGGTTTGGAGACAAAGCCAGAGAGACCAGACTGAGATGGTCTGGACATGTGTGGAGGAGAGATGCTGGTATACTGGGAGAAGGATGCTGGTATACTGGGAGAAGGATGCTGAATATGGAGCTGCCAGGCAAGAGGAGAAGAGGAAGACCAAAGAGGAGGTTTATGATGTGGTGAGGGAGGACATGCAGGTGGCTGGTGAGACAGGAAGATGTAGAGGACAGGAAGAGATGGAGATGATGACCTGCTGTGGGGACCCCTGATGGGAGCAGCTGAGATTAGTAGTAGTAGTAGTAGTTGTAGTGGTGGCGATAGTAGTTTTGGTTGTGGTAGTATTGTTAACTTTTGTTGTAGTACAATCAGAGAGGTTCTATTCTTGAAACAACAGATGATGGGCATGATGAGCTTCTTCACAGAATAGGAAACCAGCAGTACTGGTGGTACCTTCAGAACTGCTGGGCTCAGTGTTCATTAAAGAGAAAATAAAGGAAACTTCACTTTTTCATTCGGCACATGCAGTACTTACCGTCTTCTGTTTGTTCGCCTGCAGCAGCAGCCTTCCATTAGGGGAGTTTCTGAGATCTTTCCAGGCCTGCAGGCATAATTCAAAAGAGGGGGGCATTGTCCTTATCTCTTATCTATGAGCTTCCTGTGTCAGTGCTACCCATCAACACGGATGACGTAATAGATCTGGTGGGTGGGGTTTTAATGTGAATGGTGTTGTGTGCTGTGACGTTCCTCTGTTGGAGAACATGCAAGGTCAGTCGAGGCCCGATGGGTTGTATTGTTACGGCGTCTATCTGTACCCTTGTGGTTGAATTTCCTTTTACTTTCATTTTTTCAGTAAAATAACAGAACGTTGCATTTTTTAGCCCCATTATAAGATAATTGAGGTTTTCGTGGGCCTCCCTCTTGATTTTAATTCTAGTGAGGTGAGACATGTGTTTTGAATTAAAACTGCTGCCAGGAGATCTGGATGCATGGAGTGGCCTCGCTGATAGAGAGGAAAACAATTCCCCTGTCTGATCCAGCTCCAATGAGGCTATCAGCTGTTTGTTCTGTGCAGTTAATGCGAGCAGTTCCTCACAAGTGTTGTTGAACGAAGGTGATTCCAGCAATCCAGAGGTATGAAATACACCACAGTGTGTGGCGTCTGCTATTCATGTGTTCTGACCGTGCGTCTGCCTCCATGTGTGTTGTCTGAGCAACGGAAATTCCAACTATAGATGCAGCAGAACAGGACAGATCACTAACAGTGCTGACCAGGAGCTCGGTCAATGTAAATAACAACATCTAATGATGAATAATCTTACTGTCAGTGTTTACTCACTTCATCCATGTGCCTTATCTGATATAGATAGAGAACTACTGCCACTTTCAGCTGCTCCCATCAGGGGTCTCCACAGCAGATCATCATCTCCATCTCTTCCTGTCCTCTACATCTTCCTCCGTCTCACCAGCCACCTGCATGTCCTCCCTCACCACATCATAAACCTCCTCTTTGGTCTTCCTCTTCTCCTCTAGCCTGGCAGCTCCATATTCAGCATCCTTCTCCCAGTATACCAGCATCTCTCCTCCACACATGTCCAGACCATCTCAGTCTGGTCTCTCTGGCTTTGTTTCCAAACCCTCCACCCTGAGCTGTTCCTCTGATATACTGGTTCCTGATCTGGTCCTTCTTCATCACTCCCAATGTAAATCTCAGCATCTTCACCTCCTCCACCTCCAGCTCCGACTCCTGTCTGTCTGTCTGTCAGTGCTCCTGTCCACACCAGACAACATAGCTGGTCTCACCACCATCTGTAGACCTTCCCTTTCTCTCTTGCTAGTACCCATCACCCCTGACACTCTTCTCCACCCACTCCACCCTGCCTGCTCTCTCTCCTCCACCTCTCTTCCTCACTCCCTGTTACTTTGGAAAGTTGAACCCAAGTATTTAAACTCATCCTCTTTCCTCATCGCTACTCCTTGTATACTCAGCATTCCTCTGTCTCCCCACTGGTTGTTTGGGGGATGGCATAGCTCAGTGGGTAAAGCAGTCGTCTGGCAATCAGAAGGTTACAGGTTCGATCCCCGGTCCTGCAGAAAGCATGTCAAGGTGTCCTTGAGCAAGACATTGAACTCCTAACTACTCCCTGTGTGCTAAATGGTGGCCGCTCACTGCTCCTATACAATAGGATGGGTTAAAATGTAGAGAATTCAAAATTTTTCAATGTGGGACTGATGAGGGAAGCCTTTATTTCCCCCTATATATTCTGTGTTACTCTTACTGACTTT
>OMLC01010969.1:4781-22256 GCA_900302585.1 Regalecus glesne | reverse complement strand
CTGTTTATAAGGAGGAGGATGTTTATTTTCAGCTCAGACTGAAGAAGTCACCTGGTGAGTGACGAAACGTTTCCAAATAAACTTCTGATCCAGTTGAACTGATTCAACTCTTTTTTTGTGATTTCCATACCTGGATTATTGTCCACGCATCAACAAAATGTATGTATTGCCCTTTGCAGCAGCTTGTTTGATATATATAGCTGACTACAAACACACAGACACAAACACACACACACACACAGACACACACACACCAACACACACACACTCACACACACACACACACACGTATACACACATATATACACAAACACACACACACACACACACACACACGTATACACACATATATACACAAACACACATACACAAACACACACACACACACACACACAAACACGCTAAAGTCATTTTATCCATTTGAGATGGAAAATAACCACAGGCTGTTGACATTTAACAAGAAAAAATGAGGACATGAAGTCTTCAGTCGCATCTGACCATCAATTTTTTATTATCTCTCACATCTGCTCATCACACTACCAGCATGATGCTATTTATGTGTCTGTAATCTGTGACTGAAAAACTTCCAAGGAAAATCCAGTAATTCAAAGATCTGCAGTTTTGTTACACTTGAGTTTATTTTATATCTAGATCTTGATCTCTATAATAATACCAGTAATTTACATTAATATGACATCTACAGGTACTAAATCATTACGACAGATCACTGAAGTAACCAAACAAGTCTACCTTGTGTGAAGTTGCAAATTCATGAACATGTTGTTTAATTTGATTGATGTCACATATTTATAATGTACTTGTAGTATGTATTTCTTCCATATTAATGGTCAAATTCAACCACTGCAAATCAGTCAAATACAGCCAAACATGAGAAGATGCTTTTCCATGAAATGTCACCGTGAAATATTTGAGCATTCAAATACTGTCAGCTCTACAGGAATTAAACATCTTTTTTGCATAGAAAACAGATCAGTTGATGCACAGGGTCAAAATTTGACACATCTTTGAGAGGCCGAAATGCCAAGTGCACAAACAAACTGAATAAGGCAGAGAGTTAGGTCTGGAACACAGTACGTCACTTCTATTGCACTTCATAACAGAGGCTGGAGAAACACATAGAGTGGTGGGGTTGGGTGGGGTCATAATGAGGAGAAATATCAGAAAAGAAGGGACATAAGAACAAGGCATATGAGAAAGATAGAGAGGAAGCCAACAGCGACTGATAGGATGGTTAGATGATGATAGACAGAGATGAACAGAAAGAAGGGAATAAAGAAAGTTACGGACATTGTCTTGTTTCAGGATGTGATTGTGTTGTATCTTTTGAAGGGAAGAGCAAAAACTCTCTGATATTATTCAAAATCAAGATCTATTGCATGCCATGTTATCTGCCGAGGGCCAAGAGGACCTGACATCGCTACATTATCATTGTTAATAGAATGGCATGCAGAGCTGAATATATGCATCAATCTTCTGCTTTTGGACCATGTCAAAGCCTCCCTGAGTCTCCAAAGATCAAAATTAACCATTTAGCTTCTTTCTTAATTTCTTAAATGCAACTGGAGAATATTCTGAAACTGTAAGTTCATTTCACACAACAGTTAATGTCTAGTGCCACAATATATTTGACCTGCCAAGGTCTGTAAATCATGCAGAATGTCAACTCAGGTTTCAAATGTCATAGATGTATATTGGTGATGTATTGAGTTACAGCATCTCTATGACATGGTTCATCAACCCTCGAAGCATCTTCATTTACCTTATATGCCAGACTTGGACCTGATGATCGCGAAGTTATTGGCATTAGTGAGTCAACTAACGTGTCTTGTGTTTATTTTTAAGTAAAGATTATTCCGCAAACAAACACTCTATAAAAATGGTCAAAATAGTTCAGTCAGGTCATTTGGACATACGTTTAAAACCAAAAACATAGGTAAGTTTCAACATTGTCATTGTCATTGAGGAATGTCTTCCTCAGCTCTTAGTCCAGTACGTGAAGGAACAGAGATGTAACTGACCGGATGTAGATGAATGTGGATGACCCGAATGAACTACTTTGACCTTGTTGACTACCTGGATTATTGAGCCTGAAAAGACATTTTTCTTTACTCTACAAAAATATTTATTCGTGTTTCAAACAGTTCTGAAAACTACTGTAATGTAAAATAAATACTGTGAAAAAACTCTTCTGTTTGGACACAACATTTCTTTAAACCACAGCTGATTCTGCGCCCTGCATAGGACAGAAGACAAAATGTTCTTGCATGCCACAGCCTGCCAAACATTCCAACATCCTTTCCTCCCTCAGGACCAGGTTCACGTCCCCATCTGACAGCTACTGGCTCAATTCTCAACAACAGGATTCACTGGCAAGCTTGCAGAATGTATCAGATGCGCTAATGAGGACTGATAAGTGTTCATTTGCACCCATGAGCCGAAGGTGTGAGTGAAATGGGCTGCTTTCAAATTTATAAAAATGGACCAATTTGTTTAACTCCATGGAACCTTCTATGTGTGAGTTTTGGTTGTTATTACTTTGTATGTGAGGAGTTGTGCAATAGTCACATGTAAACATGCATGTGTGTGTGATAGTGTTCTGCTGAAATCAGGGTTGTCCATTTTAATCAGCAAGACCAACTTCATTGACTTTTGTGTTGTGTGACATTTGTATTTACAGTTACATACATTGCATGAAGGTAATCACAGAATAGTGTTTTGGGCAAATGAGTTAATGGTGTTGAGATTTGACACTTAGAATGCAGGTGATCATTTGAGGGCTGCATTTAATCAATTAAGAAAAAAATATAATAACTGAAAAGGTTCAGGTCTTTGTAAAACAAAGAAACAGTAACAAGCAACAACACCAATTGAAACAGATCTCGCACAATCCTCATGTTGATTGTCAGTTTCCTTGGCTTTAACTCCCCAACTGTCTGACCAGCAGATTGTTCCTTCATCCTCGTGTCTTACGTCTCCTCTTGGCTTGACCCGGGAGAAGGAGACCCATCCACTGACAAGCTGTGGAGGAAACTCTCTTTCTCCTCTTCCTCAATCTCTTTTTCTCCATCTTCTTCAATGCTCCCAGTCAAGGCCTCTGCCTCCACCTCTGCCGTTATTCCCGTTCCAGTCTTTGTATCTTCCTGTCTCTTCTCTCCAACCGTTGCCTCCCACTCCATGACGTCTGAGCTCTCGGACTCCCTCGTCTCCTCGGACAGGGAGTACATGTTTCTAGAGGTACCCTCCACACCCGACAGAGCTCCTGCTCTGCCCCGCTGACGCTTCTGATACAGGCCAAAGTCACTTATGTCCTTGGGGAAGTTTTTCCTCTGGCTCAACTTTTCACTGGCGCCCTCGTCAGATGACAGGAGCACGAGCCCATTGGCGAGTCCATTGAAGGCCTCCGGCTCAGGTGAGTCTGTGGCACCACCTTGCTTGAGGATGGAGGTGGTGATATTGAGGAGGTTGAGTTTACTGCTGTTGACCTGTCCTTCGGAAGGAGAGGAGGAAGCCTTGAGTGTCAAGTTTGAGTATGCGAGATTCGACTCCCCTGAGCTCCCACTGGTCTTTGCTCCTTGTAGAGAGACCTTACTGGTTTTCATCATGCCCATCACCTCATAACGGAAGCTGGAAATGTCTTGTTTAAGCTCCTGAGGAAGAAAAGGGTACAAGTGAGTTAAGATAAGATAAGAAAAGACAATATATTCCTTTATTAACCCCACAGGGGGACATTATGGTATTAGAGCAGCAAAGTTGAATGCGCAATAGGAGAGGTCTATTATGAACATAATATGTAAAATAGACAATTTAACAAGGAGAGAAATATGAACACTATATACAGTATACTCATCAGGTGACTTCTTCAGAGAGAAGAAGTCACCTGGTGAGTGACGAAACGTTTCTCAATAAACGTGTGATCCAGTTGAACAGATTCACCTCTTTTTGGGATTTCCCCACCTGGATTATTGAGCATGCATCAAGATATATACAGTATAGTTTTACGATGACGGACAATACATGTTTAATTTATTAGAAAATTACGACTGTAGGCGTATAACTACAAGTGAATTGACCCAAAATAAACTTTAATTCTTGAACATTTTTTGGGGGGGGATTAAAAATTAGAAATCACGCCATTAGTCAAATGAGAGCAGATAGGCTGATTTTCTCTCTAAGTAATGAGACTGGATTCACACATGAAGCCCGATCCTCCAAAGCAACTTGTTGATGCAGAAACTGTCCATATTAGTTGTCTTGATGCATGCTCAATAATCCAGGTAGGGAAATCACAAAAAGAGGTGAATCTGTTCAGCTGGATCAGAAGTTTATTTAGAAACGTTTCGTCACTCACCAGGTGACTTCTTCAGTCTGAGCTGAAGGCAAACATCCCCCTCCTTATAAACAGTACCTTGTTGCCACACAATAGGCTGGTTTCATATGCAAGTTGGGTGATCAACTTCACATTCAGTGACAATGGGCACCATTCACAAAGGATTGGGGAATGTTTGCGATCACGGCTGAGGTGAAGGTTGGTGTTGGGGGGTGGTTGTTTGTTAGTGTGTACCGCAAACCCACACATACGGACCAGTATTTACGGTTTGACTCCCACCACCCTCTGGAGCATAAGCTGGGAGTCATTAGGACTCTGTACCACCGGGCTGACAACGTCCCCACTGACTCAGTGGCCGGGGAGGATGAGAAGTCCCATATTAAGCAGGCCCTGGTTAAGTGTGGTTACCCTAACTGGGCGTTTGTTAAAGCTAAGTGGAGAGGAGGAGGAGCCAAAGCGCAGACCGGTAGTGATTCCGTATGTGGTGGGAGTGTCGGAACAGTTGAGACGCGTATTTCCCAAACATCGCGTCTCAGTTGCTTTCAAACCCCTGAACACACTGCGGCAAAGGTTGGTCCACCCCAAGGATCGGGTCCCCCGGCACAAACCGAGTAATGTAGTGTACGCTGTTAAATGTCAGGAGGACTGCAGTGACTTGTACATCGGGGAGACCAAACAGACGCTGGCTAAAAGGATGGCGCAGCATAGGAGAGCCAACACGTCGGGTCAGGCCTCTGCAGTCTCCACCCACCTACAGGTGAGTGGCCACTCATTCAAGGATGATGCTGTTCACGTAGTTGATAGGGAGGAACGCTGGTTTGAAAGGGGGGTGAAGGAGGCCATTTATGTGAAGAGGGAACGACCGTCTTTGAATAGGGGTGGTGGCCTGAGAGTACATCTATTGGCGTCTTACAATGCCGTGATCGCAAACATTCCCCAATCCTCTGTGAATGGTGCCCATTGTCACTGAATGTGCAGTTGATCACCCAACTTGCATGTGAAACCAACCTATTGTTGTGTGGCATCAAGGTACTGTTTATAAGGAGGGGGATGTTTGCCTTCAGCTCAGACTGAAGAAGTCACCTGGTGAGTGACGAAACGTTTCTAAATAAACTTCTGATCCAGTTGAACTGATTCATCATTTGTGTGAGTCTACCAGCTCTGGTTACCTGTAATCAATTGATTCCCACAAACACACACATTGATTCAATGCCTGTGACCTAACCTGAAAGCATACATACACACGCTCATAAATAGGCCTAAATTAATTCAAACAAGGGCATTGGTCAATTTCCGTTAAACAAAATAGCCTAATTCCCTCTACAGCAAGAAAACAGATGGACAGTTTGCATAAGTATTGAATCTTGCTTATAAGAGGGGTTGGCCCTGAATATTTGGAACTTGTTAAGTAGCTCAGCATTTGGATAGGATTACAGTACCCAGATGCTCGGTTTTTCTTTTCTCTCTACAGCCACATCAGGTGTACATGTACAGCATCTTGACCAGCAATCCTGTAGGGTTTATTATCCTCATCCTCTTGGAGAGTTGCGAAACACTATGACATGTATCCAGCAATCATAGTGAAACTTAGTGCATCAGGTCATAAAGTCCACCATGTAGATTATAAAAATGCTGGGGTCTTTTTTCTTCAGTTAAACATTCTAGTGTTCTCTTTTTCACTCAAATAAAAGCATCTTCAGGTGGACTCACTCAACCCAGTCCCCTTACACTTACATTTTGACTTCATACTTGACTTTACAGGGGCCACCGTAGCTAAGTGGCTACCGCGCTCGCTTTGAGAGCCAGAAGAAGTGGGTTCGAACCCAACGCAGGGCATCAGGAAGGGCATCCAACTAAATCCGTTTCCATCCCCACAGTGTGGGGACTAGCCCATCTTTGGGAGAAATTCTAGTTTCTATGTGGAGTGGCCATATAATTATGACATCTGATGATACATCCTGATCTTATATTGTGCCGTCCTAAAAGTAGTTGACTTTCAATGGTGACAGGAATAATATAGGATGGGGGTGTGTGATTTTGGTGAAACTTTTTTGTTGTTGGGGGGGCAGTTAGAAACTCCATCTTCATTTGAGGCTGTTCTGTACCTTCAGTCATTACTTCACAAAGGTTTCAAAATTAAATTGTGTTGTTCAACCTTTTTTTTTCAATTAAAATTGAAATACTAAAAGGGAACTGAAGTTGACCCAGTAGTCAACTGGTCCACTATTCTGACCCATCTCCAAATGATTCTTTGCTATTTGTGAAAATATTAAGCAGTGACCTAAACCCTTGACCGTTTTGGTAAGTTTACTGACATCTACCGGTTATAAAAGATCTAAAGGTTACATGAATGCCAGGCTGGTATTGGTACTCTGTGAAGTTAATAAAGAGGGATAAACACAACTGTAAATAATAGTAATAACGATTCCATTGGGTGTAGGTGAGCCCAAGACCCGGCACTGACAGAACTACTCAGGGCTGTTAGTGTTGTCTGTCAGTGCTGATAAGGGTAATGGCAAACCTAAATCAAACAGACTCATTATTAATTTCATAAGCTGCAGCTGTGTTTATCCTGCTGTGCTTACATCCAAGAGTACCAAGAACAGCCTGGTATGCTTTTAACCTTTAGAAGGTTTTAACCTGTAGATGTCAGGAAACTCATTAAAATGGTCTAGGGTTTAGTTACTCTTTACATTTTATTTTAGTAGAGCAACTTTTCTATGTGGTGAGAGCTGATAAGGAGTAATTACTATCTTTTCGTGAAATAAACTATTGCTCAAAGCTGTATTATTGTTCTTTTCCATGTTTCTAAAATGTAAATCCATTTCAATCTCAAGCAAAAGTTATTGCATAATTTTGAAATTCACTGTTGAAAATCTGGTTGTTTTGAGGAAATTTTTTGTGATATAATTCTAGTGGTATTTAGACCAGTGAGCAATGGTGCAGCACTCCACAGTATTAACCACTATCAAAGTAGAGAAGTGCACTGAGCAGGGTGCAGATCTCCGCCGGGCATATGGATCTTCCCTTCTCAAGTGTTCAAATTTGACGACAAACAAGCCCTTTCTTTGCCTACCAGGAGAAGGAAAATACACACAAACGAAAAGAGAAAACAGTGGTTTTCCTGCTATTAAAAGACCTTTGCGCAGCACCAATGACAATCGAATGGGAAATATGCAGCACTCGATTGTAAAAAGAAATTCCCTCGTAAAAACGTCTTGCTCGTCAGTCTGTAGATGTGCAGCCTCCTAGCCAAGACCCTCGCGTGAAAGCAACCAAGTCTGACATGAAATGACAGAGATTGGGCTATAATAATTTCAAAGCACTTATTAAAAGACTTCAAATGTGTTTAACTGTCATAGTTTTCCTCATAAATGAATCAATGTGAAAAGCTGCTCTGCTGATTGACTTTCATTCATAAAACCAAAGTAAGAAAATATAGCTCAGCCATGGGAGATGTGCTATTGTAGCTGCTGAGACAATTTCCAGCTGTGATTGGTTAACCCTCTATGGCACTTCAGCTTGGTGACAAAGTAAGTAAGACAAATTGTTTCTCATTCATCCAGTGTTCCTCTACGTCTCCTGTGCTGAGATCAGCAGTGAAAGATTTGCTGGCTTGGAAAATATTATTCAATTCTATTTTAATTTCAAGACTCACATCAGAATACGCAATGTTGCCACTCAACTGTAGATGTGAGTTGGGTCTGTCCTCAATAATGATACGAAAATATAGATCAGCCATGGGATGTTTTATTGTTGCTATTGAGGAGAATTCCAGCTGTGACTGGGATTAATCCTGCACTGGAAATTTCATTTCTATAGCAGAATTTTAACAATTCCAACATTTGAGACTATAGCACTTCGGTTGCACAGGCACTTTACTGACTCGGATGGGGCAACGGCATAAAGCATCATTAGTTGAGCTGGCTAGGGAGGAAATGGAAAGAAGGGCTGGCATGATGGCATAGTGGTTAGCACTATCGCCTCACGACAAGAAGGTTGTGGTTCGAATCCCGCATCATGTCTTTTCTGTGTGCATGTTCTCCCTTTTGGTTTCCTATGGGTGTTCCGGTTTCCTCTGGGAGCTCCAGTTTCCTCTCAACATAAAAAAAGAAAAGAAAAAAAAGACATCCAGAGACTGCAGATACAAATTAGCTTGACGCTACCATGTGGTACGGCACGTTTAATGGTGACAATGTAAAAAGCTTCACATCTCCACTTTTAAAAAAATCATAACAAACGTTTTTCCAAGGCTTTCAATCGCCACAACCATGAGAGGTTCTTCATTCACTCATTACTGTACATGCACACGCTTTTGCGCACACACACACACACACACATGCATGTGCGACCAAACACATAATCCCCCCAGGCTACCACCTGGCAGAGATAGAAATGGTCTAGCAGTAAGATCACGCAGCAACTGCTGGAGCTGGAAGTTGAAGCCAATACAGCAGTGCCTTATGTTGCAGTTCCATCATGGCAACTAGGTGGCTGGCTCAGAAAAACTCCTAAAAAAAAAATCCTCCCTTTCACCCTCAAATATGAAGTCAATATTTTTTTCCACAGTAAGTCCTACATAAAGCTAGAATAAAAATATTAAGAGTGAATGGACTGCATGGCTAAATTGGCCATTCATTTGACTATTATGATTTTGAACGTTGACATTTTTTCACAGTCGCTAACATACGTCCGTTGTAGCGATCAAAGAATATGGCTGCAAAGTAAGCCTAAGTGTAGTGACCACAGATTATTATCATGATAATTAACCTCATGGATCACCAACTTGCCGTGGTGGCAACTCTTTTGAGTACTAAATATCCTAAGAGCTACGCTGTCCAGAGCTTGGATCTGGTAGGGTCACACAAGGCAGAAAGGTCAAGGGGGAGGTGCTATGTGAAACATGATCCAACAAAGACCTCAGCGGCAGAACTGGCAGAAGATATCCCACAACAGCAGTGAAAGCAGATAAAGATTTAAACAGAGAGTAGTCCCCAAAAGGCTTAGTTCTCCGTGCTATTGGACTCTGGATAACTTTCCTTGATGCTTGTGCAAACAGCTTTTACATTGTCACCATAGCAAGTTCACAACTGAATGTGGAAGAATAAGCTAACTATCAAATAAGATCAAGCTCTAATAAGGCTTATACCAACAAACACTACAAAATGACCTGTAAAAACTCAAGTTCCTGTACAGGTCTATCTTGTCATGAAGAAGGTTCTGATGCAGTGGCACTGATGTGGTTCATTTTGAATGGACCCCTGGTATTTACACTGGTCAAACACTGATGCAGTCATCAGTATCAACAGAGACGTCACTAACTTAAACAATAACCATCTCCAGGTTTGTAGCTTTAAAAGCTAATGGTTTAATGATAGTTGTTTGGAATGCTGATGGGTCTGGTTTGGTCAAATTTACAATCAGGATGATTGTTTAAAGAGCCCGTCCAATGAAAATCATGTTTACCTATCTTGTATAATTTAACAGAGGGATTTTCTTATAATTTCCATGAAACATTTTTCAACCCCAAGTCCCTTTTTTCAAAACTCTTTACACAGCTAACATAAATTTGTACCAAACCATGGATGCTTTTGTTTTACTGCTCGGACGCCAAATGGTTTCCATGAAGATACACAAAAGGCTGGTTTTATACGTCATGATTAGTCCCCACATTGTGGAGTTGGACACAGACTTAGACGGAGCTTAGGGGAATTAAGGACGGATGTTCTTCCTGACACCCCACAGTGGGTTTGAACCCATAGCGTCTGGCTTGTCAGTTCCCGAAGTATGTGTTCTAACCACTGAGCTACTGCGGCCCCACAACATGGATTCAATAGTTTTAAAATAAAAGTTTGAAAAAATTGGCTAAATGTATGCAGGTTCAAAATCCAACATGTAAAATCCAAATGGATAACAATTGGTCTAGGTGGTAAAAAAGCCACAGGTTACTGTGAGAATATGATCCTAAACCTCAATACAGTGTAGGCTAGACGTCTACATAAGAAGGCGAGAAACATAAGTAAAGATCCAACCCACCCACATCACAGCCAGTTTGTCCCCTTGCCATCAAGGAAAAGATATATGGCCACTAAAGTCTGAACCAACATGCTGAAGAACTTCTTCTCTAGAGCTCTAGAGCTTCCATCACCCCACAACCTCCGGTAGCTGTTGGCGGCTGAGGTCTTTGCCAGGCAAAAGGTGATTTTATCATTTTATATTTTAAGTTGCTTTATCATCCAAGTGCTTTATTTGATGGAGATAGAAGACACTACCGGATTGTATCTGTCCTATTTTTCTATTGCTAGTTTCAGAATACCCAAACATAATTTTGTTGAATGCCTACATGATGGTAAATGGACTTATTCTTATATAGCGAGGATCTTGTCTGAAGGCCACACAAAGCACTTTACAATGAATGCCTCACATCTAACGAGCTACACTGAGAGATACAAACCTGCAATGTCTGACCCCCACTCCCTGATTACCCGCTGAGCTACCGCGACTCAATAAAGTGTCTCATTCTCAATCATTCAATCAATCTCCATTTGCACTGCCACAAATACTACATTGAAACACTCAAAAAACCAAAAAAATAAGGTTTCAGAGGTTATGAAGACAAGCTGCTGATTGAAGTGATGAAATTAGGTCAATCACAGCTCATTGCTATCTGTGTTTGAGACCTACTGAGGTGTTGAAGGACAATCTACAATAAGAGGACATCTTTGGAAGGATTTTGCATGAGGAAGATAAATGGCTTGGAGATGAAGGAAGGGGAACAACTTGTGATTGCAGTCAATGTAGAGAAAAACCATGAGCTGTCTCAGATAAGATGAGGGCTTCAATGATAAACCATACCATAATACTTGGTCTATCAAGGATGTTCAATTTTGCTGTATGTAAATAGTGTTGTTGTTTTTTATTCTCACCTTTTATTTTCAACGTGTATATGCAGCACTGGCATGACTTGTTCCGATTGCATGTCATCTGTTCCATATCATGAAGATGTACTTATCTCTTATGATGAAAAGTTTGTTGAAAGATATAAATATATATACGCTATCAACAACTCTTCTTTCAGCCTGTTCCATTTTATTTTTGGTGGGGGGGAGGGGTTTGCCAGATGGATTTTATCAACCACTCCAATATGGTCTTATCCAATCCGGTCTTGACAATACACATACTGATTTAGCAACATTATATATTGGATGCCCTTCCTCACATAACTTCTAACCCTGTGGATGGGGGAACAGGTAAAAATATATAAATCTCATCCCATTACGACACCATAAAGCAGTGGAAGTATGAATAGAATATATATGATTAGATAACATGAATATGTACCAACAACAAAACAACAAAATATGACTTTGAAACTGAGATGGTTTTATATCCACAATAATGCTACCTATTAGTAGCGTTATAAGGTCCCTAGGCAAAGAACGAACAAGTGTCCTTGTCGAGGGAAATCTAGTTTTGGTTTTTTTGTTCAAACAAATGGTTTTTTTTCATTAAAAAATGATTCCCCTATCAGTCCCCATGGGGATATTTGAAATTCTCTGCATTTGAACCCATCCTATTGTATAGGAGCAGTGAGCTGCCACCATATGGTGCTCAGGGAGCAGTTAGGGCTTCAGTATCTTATTCCTGACATGGTATCTGCAGGACCAGAGATCTAACCTGTAACCTTCCCATTACCAAACGACCACTCTACCTACTGAGCTATGCTAACTAATAGGGATGTTCTCTATGCTTCTGGTACAAATAATTAAATCTTCTAATGCCCTGATTTGATTGGTCACTCAATAAACTGTCATCATCAGAATGTATATTGCTATGTTTTGACATAGTTGACTGGCAGGGTCATGCAAGTGAGCTATCAATAAAGAACACCTCATCTTCCCCAAAAACGACTGCTTTCAGAGAGAACACACTAAAAACAATGATAACAAATGAAATGATACCCCTGAGGCTGAAAAAGGTGACGCTTCAAACAAGAAAATAAAACCTGTCTGACCAAATTAAAATGGTAAGACTGGACTTTTAAGAAACCCCTTAACCAGTTGTTTTGCAGAATATTCTTCATTTCGATGGCTATCTATTACTAGCCAAGCCTACATTATTCAAAAACTTAACTAATCAATTATTTAAAAACATCCGGTAGCTCATACTCTGCTAACACTGGTGGAGTTAAAGGGATATCCCACCTTTAAACCAGAGAGTTGGTCTGATATTAAAGCCGTGTAAAGTGTCTGTACCATCCGCAACCCATGTCCTGAATGAGCGCTTCCAATTTGCACCATCTCATTCAGCGGAGATTTGATGTCCATCAATGTGAATGAATTTCTCCCAGGTCTACACCACAGATAGTAGCGATCAATAATATGTGCAATAACTATGGCCACCAAGTAAATGATGTTGATTAAGCTGCATGATCTGGCAGAGTAGTTCTTAGACTAATGTAATTCACAGACTGTGATTTTCAGCTCATGTTATCTGCGATGGGGTTGCATTGTTGTGAGAGCTTCTTACAGGGATAGCTTTAGTGCCAAAGCAGAGCATGGCAACATTCCAATATTGCTCATAAGGGGGTTCTTTCCAACACCTCCAGTTTCCTTTTCATTTGTAAATTGTGTCAATGTCTAAGCGTACCATTACCAAATGGCAAAGTGGTCAATTGGTTTCCCTTGTCAGGTAGGAACAGAGGTGGGAGGGTTTGGAACCCGGCCCAGATGATAAATCAGCTCTCATAAATGTCAATATGAGGCGAGTGTGAAACAACGGCCATCCAAGACAATTAATTAAGTAGCAGTATTAGAGCCTGGACATTTTAGGTAAAGGGAGCTCGTGGAGTACACAAAATATAAAGAAGGGGGGGGGGGCAGACAACATTTCAGGGAGAGGTCATTTTAACTGAACGCAGACACGCAAAAAAGGAAAAGTGAAAAAAAAAACAGAAAAAAAACGTCACGTCCCAAGAATGTTAGCAATGATCTTACAAACCACATCCCAAAACACCAGAGTCAGAGCCAGAATCACATCCAGACTTATAACAGTACTGGAAAAAAAGAGAGGGATGGCTATGGAGCGCCTGAGCGAGAGAGCGGGACCCTTTTCAATGGCCCAATGAGCATAACCCTCCTACATCACATGATGCAATCCCACAAATGGCTTGGAAATCGTTCCATCCTGCCAAAATTTTTCTCTTAAAGGGAAAAAAGGAGGGCGAGAGTGTACGAGAATGATAAAAAGGGAGCGAGAAAGAGAGGGAGAGAAGGGAGAAAACACAAGGCGATGTGTTTTACTGCATACCTCTGGCTAGGTCACTACGAGTACAGAAGAGGCATAAAACAAATCAGACCTGGAATGACCCGGACTGTGGAGAAAACTGGGCTACAATGGAAATACACCGGGCTGATGATACACACACACACACACACAGAACCAAGGCCTACAAAGCAGAGGGAGGGGGCTGAGGAAGGCAGGGGGAGAGAATCGAGCAACGTTTACGAGGCAAATGGTGGTGGCAGTGGTGGGAGGGTAGGTGAAGGAAAAAAGTGCTGGCATAGGGAGAGATTATGAATTCAAAACTGAATAAAAGTTAGACTAATCCCGACCCACCTAACATGCTGTATTTTCCTCACGGACCAAATGATTCGTACAGAACAGAAAGATAAATGGAAAAAGATGCACTGATGGAAAAAACTTAGTCCCTACAACAACAGTGCGGACAAACTGAGACTGTAATAGCAACCAAATAACTGACTGAGCAGACTAGTCCAATCCTGTCCCTTTGGTTGCCTCTCTCACCCTCCCTCAGTCTTCAAACCATGCTCTTTTCTACGATCACAGGGAGCATGTTACAGCAGCAGTAATAGCACATGACAAGGTGACCTGTGACCCACACAGGATGGACTAAACTGAAGGGGCTGAGGGGTGGGGGGTCCCATGTCCCGTGTCCAACCTCATGGTCTTTCCACCACTCCCTCCCCTGCCCAGGCCCCACTGCCGGCCTGCAAGGGGAGAAAGAGGCAGCGGCGGCAGCCTGCCCCCTTACGCTGGGCCCCTTGCTGGACTCTGGAGAGGGGAAAGAGACGAGGCAGGGAGAGGCCCACTCAAAAACACCCGCACACACACACACCAAATGTCCTATCTATTTTTCTACGGAACTTGATAGAAAATGCGTCCTCGTGTATACGCACCCAGACATAGAACACTAACTGGACATGACATGACAGACAACAGACATGTGGGTGAAATTGCACTGGGCTATACTGTGCGTTATGTAATCTTCACGTAACGCACATTGCTCGTCAATGCGTTTCTAAGAATGAAGAACATTCAGAAATTACTGACATTTGCATCCATTATGAAACCATCTGTATCAGTTTGGTCTATTTTAAATATGTAATCACAATAAAAACAGATGGGCCAACAAATTCTTCTTCTTCAAAACGAGCCTCAAAGTGGTCTTACTAATAAATAAACTGGCCTTCAAGTCATTTAACGGCTTGCATTTTCTTTTCTACGAGGACCTCATTCTGCATGACTTCCTCTCCATACATATAGATTAAGCTTTACCTGTGATATGTTTGGTCTGGGGACCATCAACCGCATGATGGGCCAAACGTTGTTAGGGGGGTTTAACACTTCATTAGCCTTAAAAGCAACTGGGTAAACATACCAAACAGTGCACACAAACACACACTCTCATATAGACCTACATACATCTGTGTCTGTGGTTAACACAGTTAAGTACTATGGCCTCTTTCTTTCTATAGGGTTACATATGAGAGGAAGCAACCAAGTGCATTCACGAAAGGGGCTGGGGTGCATGACAGTATAGGAGATCTAATGGACCGTACCATTACCGCTGGACAGCTCCATAAACAACCTGCTATTGTAGCAGTAAATAAAGAATGGACTCGGGTCTGTACAGTGTCTTCCATCACATTCAGAGCTTGGCCATATAGAGTCCTCGTTCGATTAAAGCTTCTTGTTCTCAGCTGATTCCTGTGGTTATTTCCTATCGCAGTTAAGGACACATATCACCACAAGCCTCCAACTAAGAGACCAGATGGGGGTCTATAACTCCATTTCATATTCATCTTTAATTTGACAACAGGGTAACTGGCCCCAAAACGTCATCCTATGTCCAAGTTCCCAGTGGTTGAAGTATGGTGAATGCTATACATATGAAGGTGAATAGGTGTGAGAAATAAAATACTGACTGCCCTAAAATGACTGAAGATCGATGTCAGGCCATATCTAGCTATACTTGCTGTTGGTCCTTTATTTACTTTGATATGATAAACAGCAATAAGGAACTTAAGACTATGGGCTGTGTACATGCTAAACTCAAATGAACAGTGGACACCCTCACTTCTTGATGGTATAGTACTATGACCAACAACTCAGTCCTCTCTAACCTGTCAAGTGAGTCCTTTGGATGTAAACCAAAAGAGAGAGAGAGAAAATGCTGTCGTAAAAACTGAACCTAAACCTTAGACCTTAACCACAATAAGATAATTCCATTACATGGTCCTGCACAGGCAAACTAGAACTTCATGTTACACATAAAGAGCTTTACTCAGAAGTGAACAGTTGGCTTCTGCTTGGTTACCTGCAGAGACCAAAACATTTTCAACTCACTTGTATTTTTATTATGCACTTATGAGCACATCTATTCCATTTTATGTTATGAATTAATTATTATGAAAGGGGATCAAACAGAATCATACCTTTAATATTAAAAAGTACCAATTTACATTGTGAAATTCTGTTTTTATAATTGCTCTAATATATTGTTTGTAAAAATGTTTTTGTCCTGTTTAGCTTGGTTGGGTTTATATTTTGCTTAAGACCACATGCCAGTAGCAGGCTTGTATTAAGTTACCAAATGTTCGAGTTTTCTTTGATATTCACAAATCAATATTTCCAAACTGATGCTGAAGTGGGCCTATTCATGATCATATTGGGAACATTCCTTCTCGTCTTCATTACATTAGATAAATCAAAACGATCAAGGTATTTTCTGTCACTTTCACTGCACAAAAAAGTGGAGAACATCTGATTCTATACTAGTCAAAATTATACAGTTTCCAAATCTAAAGACACTTAGCTGAAACACTTGACAAAGTCTGGATATTTTTAACAAACGTCTAAAACTAAAAGATATAGAACAAAACTTGACTATAAACTGTCAATATTACCATCAGGTATCTCCCACAAGACAACACAGCAACAACATACCAGGATATATTTAGCAGGTTATGAATGAGAGGCAATAGAAGAAAAAAAGTCTTACCTGGGGTTTTTGCATGCCCTTGTGCAACACTTGAAAGACTTGAAAGCTTTCTTTACCAGTTTATCCCAAGTTGTTAATCCTGTTCAATACAAAAGCAAAATGGCATGTCGCAAGTCACTCAGCGGGCCTTTAGCCTACTACCTGACCTGCTGTTACTGTTTATATAACGCCACACCATTTTCATGGGCAACGTACACACTTGATAGAAACCGTCAGATACAAACAGTTGAGTAAACACACTCGCGTTGCCTCTGACAAAGTTGACTTGATAGATTTAACTGCAAATCTCGAATTTGTTTTGGAGCAGCGACAGGGACACCACTCAGTCTCGACTTTCGCATTCCTTCTGTGCATGCGAGTTTCATACCTCAGCTCAACTTTTCCCATCGAGACCGACTTGCTCTTTAAACCACGAGTCCGTCAGTCAGTCTCTTGCAAAGGACCCCCCCTCCATGTTCGCTCTGGGTGGAGATCGGAGGAGATCAGACGGAGATCGTAAGGAGAAGACTGCGTCGTAGAAAACTCCGAACGTGAGGAGATCTGAGAGAGAGCGTCAAATTCGCACGCCCTTTCCGAGGGCTCCACACAAGCTAGCGTGGCTAGCTGGCTGGGTTAACCCTAAAACGCGGGTAACAACTTCGGGCAGCTCACTAACCGTTTTTCAGGCAATGCACGGCGTGGATTCCGACGCATAAGTCGCTGGAAACGGAACACAACATCACAAGCGACACCACGCATGCACACACCGATTACGAATCTCTTTGTTTACGACAGTCCGGCGACAAATATTCCTTCCCACAGAACCTAAATAGATGGCCATCAC
>OMLC01010960.1:9056-19056 GCA_900302585.1 Regalecus glesne | reverse complement strand
TGCCTTTCCTGACATGACCCCTGACCCTTGGTATGGGGGCACAAGTACAGCACTGAATGCCATCCCAGTATTCATGGACTTGAATATATGCTTGGTCTAAGAAAATGATCTCATCCTCAAGACAATTCCTCTAGTGATGATAAATTAGCCACGAGAAGCTTTTCATTCATGAGAGAGAGAGAGAGAGAGAGAGAGAGAGAGAGAGAGAGAGAGAGGACTGGTTCAAAATGGTTCTCCACATAGAAAACAAGAGAATGCAGGACTTACGACACACGGCAGTGAGCAGCAGTGACCACCCAGTACTGGTTGATGAGAGCTCCTCCGCAAAAGTGGAACCCCCTGCCATCCTAGGCCAACACAGTGGGTAGTGTGAAGAAATGTTCTGCATTCATTTTCATTTGTTTATACCAAAACTACACTTTTGCTGATGACACCTCATTTCATGGGTCACACGTAATTCATGTTAACTTGCCAGAGAGACTGCGTTATGGACTAAATGCCAGTATGTCTGTGCAAAAATCCTTGATGTGGTGAGTATGTGTTGTTTCTCAGGATACCTGAAGGGACACCTGCCAGGGCCAGGACCCAGACACAGCATTCTCTCCATTTACAATCTTGTTGTATCCACTCACTTGAGGCTTGATGGCAGGCCTACCGCACCCTAAGACCCAATCGCACAGTCAGGGAAGAGGTCTGCCTGATTTCAATAAACTATCATAATGTTCTTCATAACTGCTCCTTGCATATTGTCACAGTGCTAACATCGACACGCTCGAAGGGAATAATCTTCTGCGGATGGTGGAGTAGAAAGTGGAATCACTCACCCAAAGTGGAGGCCACCAGAGCCAGACAGCTGATGAGGAAGAGCATTGCCATGGTGTTGACTGTTCAAGGTGCAGTCCTAGTGCGTCCCTCCTCTTATACCTGTATCACGACCCCTGACCCCATGTCGGATAATCTATAGCCCCCCCGTCCCCCCAGATATCCTCGCTGGGAAAAGAACTGAATGAAAAGTTGCTGTTAACAGCTGACAGCATTTCACAGCTCGCACAGAGCCTCTCGTTTTTTTTTTCAATCCCACCCTGTATTTGCCCTCTTTGGTGCTGTACACAGGTCAGGGCTTTCAGCGAACACGTTATTGTGCAATCATTTCAGTAGCATGTAAAAGATTAGCTTCATGCTATGACGAGCCAAGGCCATCATGGCTATTTTGGGAGCAGCCTCCTCCATTATAGTTCATTAGAGTTTTTCTATGGCAACGGGACATGTTGTTGCTAATCAATTAATAGGCTGAAGCCCATGTGTTGCTATTTGCACGTAACAGCACATATCTTAAAAAAGCAGAGTTAGCATTTTTCTGTCGATCGTGCAGATATGCTAAGACGGTTAGGTTACTCCAGGTATAAGGGCGGGACATTGATTAGTATCATCAAACTGTGGTTTCGCAGCAGCGCCTCTCCTCCACCAAACAGATGCATCACTAGAAAAAAACATCTAGTGAAACTATAACAAGGGGAGAGAGAGCGAGAGAGAGACGGTGATATGGATCAACAGTGATTTCGCACCAGCAGGAAATACTGAATAAATTCACAAGGCTTGTGTCAGGACTCCCATTCAGTGATCTTTATTGATTAACCCTTTAGAAATGAATGAGAAATGAGGATATGATTCATTGTAATGCCAAACGTATTATCATGTGCTGCATGCACATCAGACCTCAACACTCAGATCTGTTAAAATATTAGATCCTCTTATTCCATCTCTCAGCAAACACTTCACGGTTTACTCCAACATTTGTTGAAAATGTGTTCATTTGACCAAAAATGGTGGCTCTAAGAAAGTAGCCTGATCGTAGGGATCTGAGATGATGACAGTGTCTGCAGATTGGCTTAATCAACTTCCTCAATAGTCGGGCCAGAGGAGGCGCCACCTCCAGCTCCACCTGGGAAGCCGCCTGGCATACCCCCAGGCATGCCACCGGGCATCCCACCGGGCATCCCACCGGGCATCCCACCCTGGTACAGCTTGGTGATGATGGGGTTGCACACTTTCTCCAGCTCCTTCTGCTGGAACTCATACTCGTCCTTCTCTGCCGTCTAGGTAGAGAGAACAAAGGAACACATGGTGAGGGGTGGTATTGCTGGGAGTTGCAGGACACTGTACAAAAATGCTTTGCAAAAATACCAGAAAGGAGGATTGGTGAAGAGTGTCTCTACATTATGAAACAAAGAGGGATCCTAGTCTCCACATTATGAATGCTTTGCATGGTTTGGCTCTGTAGTGTTTCACCTGGTTCCTGTCCAGCCAGGCAATGACATCATTGCACTTGTCCAAAATGATCTTCTTGTCCTCGGGGCTGATCTTGTCATTGAGCTTTTCATCTTCTACAGTGCTCTTCATGTTGAAGGCCAGAGACTCGAGGTTGTTCTTGGATGTGACCCTCTCTCTCTGCAACTCATCCTCAGCCTTGTATTGGTCGGCCTCCTGCACCATGCGCTCAATGTCCTCCTTGGACAGACGTCCTACGGGAGGTTGAAATTCAATGTGCAGTATTAGATTTATCTCATTTTCTTTTTAGTCAATTATGAAACTCTGTCGTAATTCTCTCTTTGCTTTTTAACACAATGACGAGGATTAATATTTACTGCTCGATCCTCTTCAATCCCCACAATGAATTTATGGCCATTCATTGGATTTCTACAGAGAAATTCCACACTCCAAGAGACGTAGTTCAGTATCGTACCCTACCTTTGTCATTAGTGATGGTGATCTTGTTCTCCTTGCCGGTGCTTTTATCCACTGCCGACACATTGAGAATGCCATTGGCATCAATATCAAAAGTCACCTCGATCTGGGGGACACCCCTGGGTGCAGGCGCAATACCAGTCAGCTCAAACTTGCCCAGGAGGTTATTGTCCTTGGTCATCGCTCTCTCACCTTCATACACCTGCAGGGAATGGATATTCTTAAAGATCCCAGATCCACATCTCAGGGAAAACACGTTTTGATTTGGACGTGTTGGATAAAATGTGCGGTGAATATCGTAATGCAGCTCCTATATCATATTCACATCACATCGCGGAGAATTCCACCAGGAGGGAAGTTCCACATTATCCTCTCTGGTTGCTGCTTTGCTAGTCTAGAGACCATTCAAACAGCTTTGCAAGGGACATTTACTAAACATGGAGGGAATAAAGCCAGAAGTGCTTTTAATGCACCCTGCAGTGGAATCAAACTTGTGACGCTCTACCGCTGCGTTATCACGACCCCTGATAACAGAAAGACCAAAAACTGCTTGCTAGCTAAAATAATGTCCGTTAGTATCTCAGGTAGCACTTTTAAGTATTATTAAGTATTAAGGTCTGCTAGTGATACTGTAAAGTACTACTTTGTATCATTAAGTTTGAATTAAGTACTATCTTACTGTCCTCATGTCAATATGCTGTCTTTACTGGACCATTCAAGGCCTCATGCTAGTTGGTCTAGGACAGAGGACGTTCTACATGTCCTCTGTGGGGAACAAGAACTGCTGAATGAAGTAAAACAGGTCAGATCCAATTATGGTTCATAATCACAATTTGGAGTTTTGCAGCAATCGTCATGGTGACGGCATTTTAAAAATACAAACGCTTTATGATGTAAAGGCTTTCATGAGTCGAGAGTGTGCTGAATCCTACTTGTTTTACCATAGTCAGTAATAGATACTGATAGAGCCGACATTTGCGGTGGGATAGCTCAGGTGTTAGAGCTGCAGTCTAGTGATCAGATGATCAGTGGTTCAACCCCCAATTCATTCAGAAAGTGTGTCCAAGTGTCCTTGAGCAAGACACTGAACACTCCCCAACTAACTTGGGAACACAGATGAAAATTCACCCCGGAGGCTAAATCTGGTATATTTACATTTGACTTCCTATGTTCTCTATTATGCACTGTCACTATAAAGGAGATTATTATTATTATTATTATTATTATCATTATTAAAGTTATAATAATAACAATAATAATAGTTATTATCATTATTATTATTATCATTATTATTATTATCATTATTATTATTATTATCATTACTATCACTTTAATGTATACGGGAAAATGAACAAATGATACTCATTTGAATTTGCTTTGTGAGTCATGTTCCACCTGAATGAGCACACCCGGCTGGTTGTCTGAGTAGGTGGTAAAGGTCTGGGTTTGCTTGGTTGGGATGGTGGTGTTTCTCTTGATAAGGACAGTCATGACTCCTCCAGCAGTTTCGATTCCCAGGGACAGGGGTGTGACGTCCAGCAGGAGCAAGTCCTGTACATTCTCAGACTTATCACCAGCCAAAATAGCGGCCTGCACAGCTGGGATAAACATATATGTTTTTTTGCAGTGTAAGCAATGTTGAAATGTATAGGAAAAACTTTTTCTAAAAGTTCAAGAGGAAAATTCATTGCAGCCTCTCTGATACAAGAGCAATTTTGGGATTAGCCTTGATGCAACAGAGATACCCACCAGCACCGTAGGCCACAGCCTCATCTGGGTTGATGCTCTTGTTGAGGTCACGGCCATTGAAGAGGTCTTGCAGCAGTTTTTGAATCTTGGGGATACGAGTGGAGCCACCCACCAGCACAATGTCATGGACCTGGGCCTTGTCCATCTTGGCATCCCTCAGGGCCTTCTCCACAGGCTCCAGAGTTCCACGGAACAAGTCCGCGTTGAGTTCTTCAAATCGGGCTCTGGTTATGGAGGTATAGAAGTCGGCTCCCTCATACAGTGAATCGATCTCAATGCTGGCTTGGGTGCTGCTGGAGAGGGTTCGCTTGGCACGCTCACAAGCTGTGCGGAGACGACGTACAGCTCGCTTGTTGCTGGTGATGTCCTTCTTGAACTTGCGCTTGAACTCAGCGATAAAGTGGTTAACCATCCTATTATCAAAGTCCTCACCACCGAGATGAGTGTCACCGGCAGTAGACTTCACCTCAAATATACCATCTTCAATGGTTAGGATGGATACATCAAAAGTGCCCCCACCAAGGTCAAAGATAAGGACGTTGCGTTCACCACCAACCTGAAACACATGAAGCGGAGAGATTTAGATAGGAGTATGAATAGAAGGGATCTGTTTCGAGTAAGGGTTGAAAAATCCATCTTTGTACCTTCTTGTCCAAGCCATAGGCAATGGCTGCAGCCGTGGGCTCATTGATGATACGCAGAATATTAAGTCCAGAAATGGTGCCGGCATCTTTGGTGGCTTGGCGCTGTGAGTCGTTAAAGTAAGCAGGTACTGTGATGACGGCATTTGTCACTGGCTGGAGAAAAGAAATAGTGAGACCCTTGAGACCAACTGAGGGGTACCTGTGGAAAGAATTTTCCAATGTGGCTTTATAGATTGTGTCACCACTCTTCTAATTCACTGTGATCAACTACCTTGCCAAGATAGGCCTCAGAAATTTCTTTCATCTTGGTCAGGACCATGGAGGAAACCTCCTCAGGGAAGAAGGTCTTAATCTCACCCTTGTATTCCACCTCCATCTTGGGCTTGCCTGAATCACTGACAACCTTGAAAGGCCAGTGCTTCATGTCGGATTGCACCACAGCATCGTCAAACTTACGACCAATCAGACGCTTGGCATCTGGAGATGAAGTTGAAAGAAAAAGACATTTTAAGTCACGTTCTCATTGAGCACTTGGCCTTGGCCAAGATTAATAATTGAATTCAGAAAATCTGTGATATTTGTTGACCACATATTGGGAGGCCTTCTTCCAAATGATTTTGCTTCAGCATATTTTGGCGGGGGATAACTTACCAAACACGGTGTTGGTAGGATTCATGGCCACCTGGTTCTTGGCAGCATCTCCAATCAGTCTCTCAGTATCTGTGAAGGCCACATAACTGGGTGTGGTCCTGTTTCCTTGGTCATTGGCAATGATCTCCACTTTGCCATGTTGGAAGATCCCCACACAGGAATATGTGGTGCCCAGATCTATGCCGACTGCTGGTCCTTTTGACATCTTTCTCTAATAAAACAAAAATAAAATTGATTAATTTGTCATCGTACATACATACAATGAATTTGTTCTTTGTATTCAACCCATACTATTGTACAAGAGCAGTGAGCAGCTGCAGTGCCTGGGGACCAACTCCAGTTCTTTTTCTTATTGCCTAGCTCAGGGAGACAGGCAGCAGCATTAACAGTATTAACCCTAACATTCATGACTTTTTGATGGTGAAAAGAAACCAAAGCAACCAGAGCAATCCCACACAGATACAGACACGGGGAGAACACGCAAACTCCTCACAGAGAGGACCTTTCCCTCCGTCAGTGTCTTCTGCAGCTTATTAGATAGCCAAAATATTGAATTTTCCTCTTCACTATGGTGGTTTTTAGTGATTCACCATTTTCTTTTACCCATCTTACCACATCATCATTTGTCACAGGAGCTGTGATATGGAACTTTTAGCATTTTTCGATACGTCCACATCTCAAAAGCCTCTATTTTCTTCTACATTGCTTTACTAAATGTCCAGGTTTGACTCGCATACAAGAAGGTTGATCAAACCCAACATCTTTCAACACGTCATTCTTTTCCCATTTGAATTCTAAGGCTTCCCGTGGTGAGAGCATCTGTCATATTTACAAACCATTCTCTTGCCATTTCCGGATCATTGTTTCACACCTTTCGTCATCCGTTATTGTCTGGCCAAGATGGTGGTGTGTTAATAGTTAATAACTCAAAATATGAGTACAACGTGCATGCTTCAAGGCCTACATGTGTATGTGTGCATGGGTCTGATTGCATGCATGCCACTCTCATTTACGTAAGGACAAGTGCTTCACAACGTGAACCATAAACTGGGTGTGTGACCTTTTAGGAAGCAGCTGCTCGATGTTCTAGAAAGTTCCACAGTGGCACGGTGCCGTCCATGGAGCGGTGACATGACATTCGATGCCAGACAGCAAACTCCATTTCACACACTGTCCTTTAAACTCCACTCCTCCCCTCTTCTCTCTCCAGTCTTCTTTTAGGACCACAGCAAAAACGTGTCGACCTCAGTTGTGAAAACTTGAAAAATCCACAACTCTGGTGGACAAACGCTAGAACTACAGCCAGAGGCCGCTTTCCAATAGGTTGCTCCCCAAAATTCACTATTACGAAAGCGTCAACGTAGCAACATGGAAGCTAAGATAAAATAAAGATGGACCTACAAAAAGCAAACCTTGACCGTTTCATAGTGAAAAATGAGAGGCCAAGGGACAGAACCGAGCTTGCAGATGTGAATCACAAACATATTTGCGTGAAAGGAAGTCTCACAACAGGTGCGAGGCCGGAAAGGTGGTAGATGTGCTTTTGAGGTCATGTAGGCTGACTCGTAACTCTGTCGTGCATTTAGCTCTGGCATGTCTGTGATGTCTAACGAAGCAGGGGGCTTTGTTTCCCGAATGGTGAAACGTTCAGTTGTTACTGTTAATTGCGTTATCGCTGATTATCCAATTGTGGAAAACAGTGAAGCATAGTCTCGACATGGCTTATCCAGACTTCCCTGTGGCTCCACCCTCTCTTGTGAAACCCTGCCCCGTTCACTTCCGCCTCTCCTATTCTGATGCAACAACGACACATTCCTCTTTATTTGGCAGATCTTCGTTTACGTGCCAGATAGAATCTCGGTTTATGTGAGTGAACCAAAAACTCAAGGCTAACAGAAGTGCTAGGAATTTTGTCGTTTGACATCTGCATCGTTTTGCACATTTCCTCAGAAGCCGTATGAGGTTATTCCCCGGTTTGAGGTCACCATGCGGTTGAAAGATCACATCCAGGCAACTGAGTGAAATCTTTTGAGACACGGATAAAAGAACAATCAAATATTCTTCTTGTGGGCCGGGCAGATGCTGAAATACTTGATCGCAGGGATTTTCTCCCTCAGGCAGCCGCATAGCACTTAGCAGAAAACATGCAAGTCAGCCTTTTTGGTGGTGTTTTTTTTTTAACTCTCACAAGTCGACAGTCAAGCCACTAAAGCGACAAGCAAGACAGAGAACACAGCCAGACCCATTGCAGTGCTTCTCAGTAAAAGGCGTTACCTTGCTCTTAGGGTTTAGACTGAACACTGTGCTTTGAGATCACCGTCCACGCAACACCGTCGTTTGAGCTCCACTGCACCACTCCTTCCCCTCTCCGGCCAGACGGACTAAAAGAGGGTGAGGGTCTTTGCTCTCTAGTGTATATAGTACACCGTCCAGTCCAGAGAGATTCCACCAGGAGGTCAGGTGACTCCACCTAATAAAGGTCCAGGCCTCTTTCAGCCATTTATATGACATCTTTCACTGAGACAAACGCCCGTGGCTTGGTTTCTTCAGTCCTCTTGAGTTGCTGTAAAGCAAGTAGGTGATTATGAGTTGGAACAAATCACTGACACTTTGATTTCACTTTTCAAGCAGTCAGTGCTCTTCATTACTACACGTACGTCGGTCTGAGGAGGCAGTTTCTGGTCTGAGGTAATGTGGCTTACATGCTACATGGTGACATCTGCTGGGGATGGAATTATTTTTTAAAGGTGAGCTTTAATGAAGCTCACACGGAAAAATCCTATCAGGCTACTAATCTGTGCACAGCTTAATCAAATGGATTTTATCATTTTTGACCATTGACAACTTCAGTAATCCTTTCTACCTCTGCTTTTTGAAAGAATCAGGGAGGCATTTTAGCATTCAATAGATAGCATAGTGGAGATGGACTGGTCACACGGTGCAGATTGAAGAAGAGATTTAGCAGAGATCCCGAGACTGACCGTGATTCATAGTGAACCAAACGTTTAGGAGTTGAACTGGCTGAGCTGCTATGACACCTGACCCCACCCACACCCACACACACCCCGTTGCCTGCCTCAAAGGGGACATTCACAATGGCAAAAGTAATCATTCTTCACGGTATTACTTAGTTACTGTTCCATACTGTATAAAGTGCATTTTTGAGATGGACTTGTCCCTGGTAAGCAGTCGCTAGAATAGAAAAGCGCTATACAAGAATAACTCCATGTGCCACACTGTTGATCCATCTGCTAAACATGACTGAATCTCAATGAGTTAAGGAAAAACTGACACTTTCAAGACTCACCGTCCGTCCATCATCAACCGCTGGTTCGAAGTCGGTTTGGGGAGGTCATGCGGTTTGGGGAGGTCATGCTGGGGCCTATCGGACGCTCATTGGGCATAAGGTGGGAAAACATCCTAGACAGATTGTCATTCCATCACAGGGCTTGAGCAGTTGGGGGTTATTTGTCTTTCTCGAGGGTACTTTGACACACTTTCTGCAAGGGCCGGGGATCTAACCATCATTCTTCCGACTACTAGATGAGCACCCTACCTCCTGAGCCACACCACCGCTATGACTTATCACGACTTTTCAATTGTGCCTCGGTGCTTAAAACTACATGCCGCCGTCCACGTCTCCCATCATGTCCAATTTATGTGTCCAGTTGACACATAAATTGTGTTCATGTAACTCACACACACAAGGCAATGACGACAAATACCAACATCTGGATCAGTTTTGTGATGGCTTTAGTGAGTATTTACATTGGCGAGTGTTTATCCAATTGGAGTCCAACATCTGCAGCCACTTGTTACAGTACAGAAATGATTTAGGATTTGCATTCAAAACAGTCATCAGCTCTTCGAGGCAACTTTCTACACGTGTATCGAAGACAGGAAATGTGAAAGAAGAAGTGAAGAGAGGAAGTGCTACTACACAATCAATTACTTTCCCTCCAACTTTTACACACACACACACACAGACAGAGAGAGAGACAGAGAGAGAGGGGTTTTCAGCCCACATAATGATGACAATGGTATCTTTGCAGCACTAAAACATCAGCAGAGTTGACTCATGTGTAATTGAATTTTTAAGGTAATTTCAAAACGGATTCTTCAGCGGCCACTCTTTCAGGGTAGCGTTTATGCTATTCTTTCCCCACTGATACTATAGATGTGCAGCAAAAAGGGGTGGAAAAACTGTCCCC
>OMLC01010951.1:28977-43375 GCA_900302585.1 Regalecus glesne | reverse complement strand
AGCGTGTGAGCGCCAGCATCACATTAAAACACTGATCTGATCAGGGCGTTTCCCTGATGACACTACATGAGTTCATCTGAGTTCAGCTGACCTGCGAGTGTGGGTGAGGATGAGCGTGTGTATTAGTATTTTTATGATATGGATGGATGGATCAATGGATGGATGGATCAATGGATGGATGGGTAGATGGATGGATGGGTAGATGGATGGATAGATACTCACCCGTCTCGCACACCTTCCATGGCGGACAGGGGGGACAGGTGGTGTTGAGGGCTGCCGAGGTCTCGGTCCAGTCGGGGTATTCTCGGGGGCAGATCCGTGGCAGAGGCGGGGGCCGAGGTGGGCCCCGGGGAGAGCAGCTCTGCTGAGGCCCCGTGATGGGGGGCGCTGGAGCCAGTGTACAGGCCTGAAAGACAAACAAAGTTAATTCAGTAAATGTGCCAAATAAACTCCAGGGCTCTGCGCTCCATCTTGCCTTTGAGCAAATTAAGGGCCATTTCATGGCAACGGGGATTTTGTTTTGACAACCTCCATCCAATCAGGAGGCTTTGAAAAGCAGAGCCCTCTGTGTTTTCACTGTTTGTAATTTGCAGTACAATGTTTGTGCTGCCGTGGGAATTGGCCTGGGTTGTACTCTAACTGTTTGTTCTTCTGACACAATAATGGACTAAAACTTAACATGTGTTGACTGAACAGTAGGACCCTTAAAGAAGAAACGGGGTCACTCAGCAGCCTCCGAGTGCCTGTTTAAATATGCATGGATGTCGATATGTATGTACACATGTAGTATGTGTGTACTTATGTATGTGTATGTGTGTGTGTATGTGTGTATGTGTGTGTATGTGTGTGTGTGTATGTGTGTACTTATATGTGTGTATGTGTGTGTATGTGTGTACTTATATGTGTGTATGTACGTGTGTGTGTATGTGTATGTGTGTGTGTGTGTGTGTACTTATATGTGTGTATGTGTGTGTATGTCTGTGTGTATGTGTGTGTGTGTATGTGTGTGTGTATGTGTGTGTGTGTATGTGTGTGTGTGTGTGTGTTTCGAGTGTGTACATGCATATGAATATTTCAGGTGTTTGGTATGAGTAGATGAGGTTAGGTGTGCATCTCTATATATGTCTGTATGTGTGTGTGAGTGTGTTGTAACACAAGTGCATGTCTTTGAGTCCATACATGGATGTATATTTTATATAATGTTCATGCATATTTTAGTGTGTGCACATCCATTGACACATGTATCACCCAGTGGCTGCATGTACTACAGTCTATCTGTCTGTCTGTCTGTCTGTCTGTCTGTCTGTCTTTCTGTCCATCTGTCTGTCTGTCTAGCTCTCTGTCTGCCTGTCTCCAGCCCTGGAGACACATGAGGAGCAGCATCTGACCTCTCCATCAGGCCCGCTGACATTCACAAGGCTCCCCGTGCTGCGTCTCACTCCATCAACATTATGAAACGCTGCTGCTGTGCGGAGGCGACCCGGAGGAGCCGAGAGACAAATCAAACTGACATCTGCATGTTTTGTCGAGGGGTCAGACATTAAAGACGTCAACTGCTGCTCCATGCCAGGTACATACCCGACACGGTGCGTGCACCCTCCCGCCCCTCTTCTCCCTGATGTCTTTCCCAGCATCCACGAGGACGGCTGCCTGCCTGATGGCCAGAGCGAGCGGGGAGGAGACGACAGGAGGACATGAGGGGAGGATGACTGGTGGTGCTCCTGGTTTTGCCATTTGCCGGCCCAGCTGTGCAGGAGTGGAAGTGTGCCGAAGGCCTGATGATCTGACAGCCCTCCGAAATGGTTACAGGCTTGATTCATTACCCCCAAAAATCATCAATCACAGGCCTTAAATGCTTTCCCCTTTAGCCTCACCATCTGCTGCCAGACCGCCGCGGAAACAAGGGAAGAAGTTTGACAATAATCGCTGCCACCGGTTCAGTTTCGTAGCTGACTTTCTGAGGGGCGCGGCAGAGGTCACGGGATGTGGATGCTCTGTGGCGGCCATGTTGGAGTCTACTCTTCAGGTGTTGTGCAGATCGTTCTGTTTGTGAGATGGGGGGGGTGGGCTTTTATGGATGCTCACGGTGGCTGGTACGTGCTGCCGCCACCCTGCTAGCGTGACGCAGTGAGCGTGGTGTGAGAAAGAGAGGATGGAGGAGGAGCGACTGCATCCATTTCACCCATCCATGTCAAAGCTCTGCACCCCCTCGCTGTGATCTGCCCTTCCTCTCGGGCTAATCAGGGAACACTGTAATTGCGCTCCATAAAACTAAGAGGGGCTTCTCGTAAGTCTCGCTGCAGCCGTGGTTTAGGTGAAATGCGAGCAGACGGGCAAACAGGAAACAAGCAGAGCGCTGACTGGAAGTGTGAGTCATTTTCTGCTCCACAGGTGTTAATGTTGGGATGTGTGCCCAGCCTCTGCTATTGGCCCGCGAGCAGAACGAAGGCTAGATGGCCGACCGGCAACGTGTTCGCTCTGAGTCATAAACCTAGACCGACGCCGCATCCTCGGACGCCCTCTCCCTGCCCGGCTGGCGGCAGAGCTCCTCTGGGGGCAGGACTGGGCTTTAGGAGGCATTTTGGACCTGAATGAGAGAGAGTTCTCTCTTTACATGGGATGATTAGTCCCCACGTTGAGGGCTGGACGCAGACTTAGATGGAGCATGGGGGATTAAGGCCGGATGCTCTTCCTGACGCCCCGTGGTGGGCTTGAACCCACAACATCTGGCTTGTCGGTTCCTGAACGGTGCTCTAGCACTGAGCTAGAGCACCTATTCTGAATGTTCAGTTACAACACTCGAAGAGAGCAACTTGCTCAGATTACATTTAGAATTCATCTTCACAAGCAAGCAGCTGTCCATCCATCCATCCATCCATCCATCCATCATCCATCCATCCATCCATCCATCCATCCATATATCCATCCATCCATCCATCCATCCATCATCCATCCATCCATCTTCCAGCAGCTTCTCCAGACCAGGGTTGTGCAGTCATGCTGCAGCCTACCTCAGTGCTCCCTGGGTGAAAGGCAGACTAACTCCCGGACAGGTGAAGGTGCCGGGATTGAGCCCACCATCGCCAGACGACGACTCTACCCACTGAGCCATGCTGCCCCCACAAGCAGCTGAGCTGTGTCATATTACTGAAGCCACACGGTGTCGTGGTCCCCGCTGTTGCTGGGATCTTCATGCCGTTCAGGGCTGGCATAGCTCAGGGGGCAGGGCGGTGTTCTAGTAGTCAGAAGATTGGTGGTTCAATCCCCAGTTCCTCCAGAAAGCATGTCAAAGTATCCTCGAGCAAGACACTGACCCCTACTGTAGGGCACCGGGAATGGCATCCAACTATAATCCTCCAAGCTCCATCTCAGTCCGCCTCCACCCCCATGGGGGCTGGTGCCACATCAAACGGACCTCTCTCATTATGTTGCATGAATGAGAAGCTGAACTGAAAAATGCAAATGCACAATCTGGAAGAGTGCATAGACACACGCTCATGCAGGGACACACCACATTCACTAGCACAGAGTGACCGCTGCAGATGTGATGCTTGTGCGTTGTCTCATGGCTGGCTGCAGACCGCGGCCTAAGGTGACCCCCTAAAGGCCTTTTCCTTCCATTCACTCTCCGGGTTTGAATGGAACCAAATGAAAGCTGCTTCATTCAGTCATTGTGTTCTCAGTGCATCTGTTCTCTGTATCCAACCCATCCTATTAGGAGCAGGGAGCAGCTGCAGCGCCCGGGGACCAACTCCGGTTCTTTTTCCTGGTGCCGTGCTCAGGGGCACAGGCAGGAGCCTTAACCCTGACGTGCACGTCTTGATGATAGTGGGAGGAAACCAGAACCCCCGGGGACCCCACACAGACATGGGGAGAACATGCCGACTCCACACAGAAAGCACCCGGGAGGAACTGGGATTCAAACCAAGGCCCTTCTTGCTGTGAGGCAACAGTCCTGACCACCGTGCCTCAACGGTCTCTACATGAGATGGTTATCATACTGATAGTAACGGACTATAGTACAGCATCAAAATCCTCTAATCCTGGGAGGTCCGGCATGGACTCATGTGGAGTTTAGGGGATTAAGGCCGGATGCCCTTCCTGACATCCGGCTGTGGGTTCGAACCTGCAACATCTGGCTTGTCAGATCGGGAAGTGTGCGTTCTACCACCGAGCCCCCTGAGAGTAATGTGAACTCTGGTGTTTTTTAGATGTAACATGAGCTGACTACAGACCCCATCCCTGCCTTCTGAACACGTAGCACCATGTTCTTCCCACCTCCACCCAGATCAGCCCAGCAGATGGAGTCCGCCAGAAACGGCAGAGGAGGGATCAGCAGTCACTCATTCGGAAAGCAGAGGGAGGGCGACAGATCAGGGGCTGAGAGTCCAAAACCTGATCGACAGTCAAAGAGGAACAACAACAGAGCAGTACGTGGAGCCAGGATGGCAACCGGGCCGCAAACACTGACAGATGTGACATAAAGTTTGGACACGGCGGGGAAGGCCTCTGCCGCCCTCTCCGCCCGCTGCAGCCAATTTATCTCTCCGGCATTTACGGGCCATTTGTGCCGGCGACTCCTGCAGACGATCAAATTCATCATTAAGCGGAGTGGAAGTTAAGGGTCGTACACAATGAATAAACATTTCCAGATTGCAGCTGTTCCTAACTATCCCCGTCAGCTTGCGCACGGCGAGATGAAAAGCTTAATGTCGTCGGAGGGCTGTTTATTTAGAGAGGCCTTCGTCAGGCCATCGGGCCGTGAAGCACATGCGGGGCAAGAGGCTGAGAGACTCGCCTCCACAAGCGAGCAATCAGAAGTAGTCAAACAACTCAGGTCAGTTCATTCTTCATGGACTCTGCAGGGTTACGCAAGCCTGTGACAGATCGAGGAAGCACAATCAGGGTCCGGATCGGGCCTTATGAGATGTGCGCTTTGGAGCCGCTCCCATTCAGATTTGGCCTACTTGATGTTGGAATAAGGGGTTTTGGACGTGCCTTCACTTGCATACAGATTTATTTAAGACCTTGGCTCCTTTGTTCTTCCCATTGGTATGATATAAAACCAGGCCATGGTGAGTCCGCCCTTTCATGTGTGTGCAGAGGCCATGCCTCTGAACGCTGTGAGTGCTTCATTCTGTTTCTGTAGGGGGACTGCATTGAAGTGGAGGCCTGCCCTTGGGGTTTAATTGAGATTAAAACATAATAAAGTATCTTTTACAAAGGCCGGGTACGTTCTCTGTAATCTGATAAGACAAGGGCTCGTTTTTTATATCAGAAGTATGTTTCGCATCAGAAGTTGAGTTTCTTAACGACAGCTGGTCTCCGCTCCACGTCAGACCACTGTCCAACCGCTGCAACTGAGAGTGAATCACGACCGAGGATACGTTACAGAGACTGGGCGGAGTCTCTGTCACCCGGTGAAACGAGAAGTGGCATTTCTTTCAAATCAGCTGAATTTTAAATCACTTTTTATCCAGAGCTGAGGTTCTTGATCGAAGCTGCTTCGCTACACTGCGTCAAGCCGCTTTACAGCTACCTTGCTCCCCGTAACGTGGCACCTGAGGGGAGGCACTTTGACGTACTGTGCTTCAGACTGAATCACATGTGGCTCTGGTGCCCATGTGCCAACATGGGCACCATAGCCACAGTCCACCATACGCCATTTTGAACTTGTCAGGTATGTTTTGTGTGCGTGTATATTTTAACGTGTTACATTTTTTTTCCAATTGTGTTGGAAACAGAGACCTAACAGAGACCACCTCCAAAGGATGTCCTGTCCAGGACCTCTTCTTTCAACACAACGCAGTACAACACGCTAGCACACACCGGTTACACAGACACGTATGTACACACACATGTATGTCCATGTGTTCCTGTGTGTACATGATGTGCACCTGATGCTCTGATAGTTTAATACATCTGCAGAATGTTTGAATCAAGATTTTGCTCATTACCCAATTCGCTGGAGCAAAAAACCCACGAAAGATCCGTTGTGGTGTAATAAGTTACAGAGTGAATTCCAGCAGTGTCAGCGTGAGTTCAAAGGTTAAAGGAACAGCGTGTCAAGCTGACATGACATTGCAAATACCTGCAAAGATGTCTTGTCCCAGTCCTGGGGACTGTCCTTCTTTCCTGTTGTAGAGGTGCTGGGAGGGCGGAGGGCCGTGGAGGTGCTGGGAGGCGGTGCAGCTCTGCAGGTGCTGGACAGACAGACAGTCACTCAGGACATCCTGTTCCAGGTGAGGGCATGGCCGCAGCTGCCATTCAGAAAGGCAAACAGAATTCAGTCATACACAGGAAGTGGGACGACAAGATGACAGGAAATGAAAACCGACATTATCTTGCCCTAGTTAGCTCATTTCACTTTGTCTTCATGTTGAAGTTCTGTATGATTTCAACCAGGAAGACTTCCTTTTTTCCTAACAACCTCATTCACTAGCAGTCACGTGTTCCATTTTGAAGGGAACATCTTGCAGTCATTTATGTGGGTGTTGTGTAAATCTTGGATCCATCCATCCCTGCTTCATCAACCGCTGCTCAATCCCTGTGATGGAATGGCGACCTGTCCAAAGGCTTTCCTGCTCACGTCAACTGCTTATCCAAGGCCAGGTCATGGGGTCATAGGAGAGCTTATCCCAGCGCTCGCAGGTCGAAAGGCAGAGAAACACCCTGGACAGGTCAGAATCAGAATCAATTTATTGGCCGTGTTGGTTTATATGGAATTTGACTCCAGTTTCATGGCCGTCACAGGTACTTAACATAGAATGACAACGCAGCAATCTTCAGCTGTCTCTTCAGTTCCATCACCGGGGGAAGGGATGTCAATCTCTTATGTTATCTAATTCATAAATGCAAAGCAAATTCAAATAAAGTGACTTTAAAAATGTCCTCACCCTGGCGATGGCCACCTTCAGAGTAGTTTCAGCTATTCCTACAATGCCCAGAATTCCTTGCGAACGCTGCTGTAGGTTACCCAGCCCGCCATTTAGTCACTATTTCCGGTACTCCGGCTGTAATTCGAGATGGGTTGTTGGAGTGCGGTTGTAAGTGAAACGCCGTTAAAATAACAAAACATTTTTTCTTCCATCTCGGTCGGTCATTTCTTCTATTTGTATGTCCGTTCAAAATTTTCCGCAATCTGAATGAAAGACTCTCCAGGGGAATGTCGATCATTATTTTCTTCCTGGTTGAAGACGGCTGCGAGTTGGCAGACATGGCGTCCACCTGTAGTGAGCGTTACTAAGGATTGATATATTGAGGTACAGTTGAAAAATGGTGAAGTTTCCTCTGAGTAATCACCCCCTTTGTGTCGCATTACCTATTAATCAGCTAAAGCCGTCTGTCAGTGAGTTTAAACATTGCCAATCTCCCACTGCCCTCAGTTGCATTGTCTATATCCCAGAGCCAGAGATGTAGACAAGGCCTCACCTGTCTGCATCATCATCTGAATCTGCGTTTTGTGAATTGGGTTAAGGTTGATTAAAAACAAGGTTTGGATTTTGAGGTTTTTTTCCCTCTTGGTAGATTGAAGCGGATGAAGTCGAGTCACTTTTGACTGGGAAAGGGGAGTTTTGGATACCCAGCAGGAACAGCTACCTCCGCGACCCAGTTATGGATAAGCGGTTGATGACGGACGGATGAATGGATAAAAGGTATTTTTAAAAATAAAAAAAACCATTGAATCTGATCATATGAAAACAACGTTTGAATGAGAGAAACGTTTCATCCCTCATACAGGGGACTTCTTCATTCTGAGCAGACTGCAGGGACCTCCACCCTTACAGGCTTTTAATGCTAATATGTACTTTTCACAGAGGATTAAGGAATAGTTGCAATCACAACATTGTATGATGGCCACAGATGTGCTCTTAGCCATCCACGCCCTTAGTTCACCCTCATTTCAAGGATGGTCATTCCTTCTTCATATAGATGGCCTCTTTGACAAACCAGGGAGGGATGCTGGTTTGCTCAGGAGGTCAAAGAGTATTCATCATCCCTGTCTCTATTTTTGTGACATCTTCACCTGAATTATTGAGCATGCATAAAAGCATATTTAACATACTTCAAAACATTTTGTTAGAGAAAGACAGAGACCCATCTTTAAGACCTATGATATTATCAAAAAAACTAAAAATCCAACCTCAGTTTTGTCCATTTGTGCATCAGACCCCTGGTGGGATGGAGCTGTCTGTTTTCTCTTTTTCCAACAATGCAATTCTAATGTTAATTCAAAACAGCAACTCCGCAAATGAGCATCCATTGTCACCCAGGGAGAGCAAGAGGAAAGATGGTTCTCCCTCCCCTAGTCACGCATTGGCCTTCGATGCTACGGGTGGACAATTAGCATGCCGACTGAGCCAGCACAAGATTCGCTTCTGTTAGTTTCTCTGCCAGCAGAAACGTGAACATGGGGATACATGTGTTTTAGCAGGAGAGCTGATCACAGGCCATGCAGAGCGGCCTGAGGGAGACCTTGTTCAGATGACCCGACGGGACATCTGCCTTCTGAATAAGTCAAGCGTGCCCAATTCTGCTGCTTAGATTAGCGGTTAACTCTGTGGTAAATGCAATGGTCGCCAAGTTACAGTACACCTAAAAAAAACAGCGCTACCATGACAGCCAATTCTTCCAGAGGTAACATTTGCAAAATGATCTTTCTAGCTCATCCATTTTCTAAGGTAGGGGAAATGCAAGGAACTCTAAACCAATTTGGTGAGAAATGGGAGCATGGGCAATAGCTCATCTAAGGATGTCATTAGGTGCGTGTGCTGCAAAAAATGTCATATCAAAATTGACACAAATTTAGCATACGGAAAAAACCCTAAAGTTAGCAAAATGATCTTCCAATGCAGTTAAGATATTTCAACTAAGTTCTTTAAAATAAAATGGGCTGTTTACCCAAAAGATGATAAATTTTGAAACAAGTGAAAGTGCGTTGATTTTAATTTTTTTAGACATTCTGTCAAGCCTTAAATCTAATCATCCATTTATTAGACCAAACTTCTCAAGCATTTAAAATCAGACAAAACCCATAATTAACTGACATTTAATTACGTTGCAATGTACAGAAATTGCTAAGAAATACTGTAAAGTAAAATCAACATAATGACAAGTAGTAGTAGTAGTAGTAGTAGTAGTAGTAGTAGTAATAGTAGTAGTAGTAGTAGTAGTGGTAGTAGTAGTAGTAGAATTACTGGGAAGTATTGTGCAGTTGTAGAGTGGGGCCACGGCAGCTTAGTGGGTAGAGTGCATGCCTGGGAGTCGGGCGTTGCGGGTTCGTATCCTGCCACATAGCTTGGTAAATGTGAGGCATTCATTGTAAAGTGCTTTGAGTGGTCTTCGGACTAGAAAAGTGATATATAAGAACAAGTCCAATTACCATTTGGAATCTGAGTAGCCAGATGTGGGTTCAAACCCACTGTGGGTTGTCAGAAAGCATCTGGCCTTAATAACCCAAGCTTCATCTATGCCCATGTCCACCCCCTACAGTGTGGGGACCATTTGTAACACGTAAAAATGGACCTGTCATTGTGCAATTATAGAGAAAAAGGAAAGCAGAATAACAAGGTTTGGAGACACTTGTGTGGGAATTAACTCTTATAGTGAGTGATATAGCCAACATAGAGCGTAAGAAAGGTGGGTTGTTTTTCACATTACTACCTAATTTCTTTATGGTTTAATCACAATTACTAACTACATAATTAATGACCTGTAAATTATAGGGTTACTTGAAAGAAAGAAAAAATTGGAGAGTAATGCTTCATGTGTTGGTAGAATCTGGTTATTTTTAAGAGACCATGTGCAAGTTTTTTTAAACATTATTTTCACCATTTGATACACTGCACCAGAGTACAGCTTCAAGCTCATTTGCATCTGCAGTCCCTGCATGTCTTTTTATGGTGGGAGGAAACTGGAGCATCCTTAGGAAACCGAAGCATCCTGAGGAAACCCCAACAGAGATAGGGTGTACATGTGAACTCCGCACAGGATTCGGTAGGATCGAATCAGGACCTTCTTCTTTTGGTTATTGACTGAGTAACAGACTGTTTAATTTTAGATGTTAAGTTATTATAGCTGGGCTGAGAATACTTAGATCACTTACTCTTCTCTCCCTGTAGTAAGCTGATGAAAATGACACCTTCATTTCCTGTAGAAATAAGAATTTGAGATATACCAATTCTTTGTTTACTTAGCTGTTGAAGGAATTTATATTATGCTTGAATGGCAGACAGTCCCAGTTTTATGTACATAGCGTAGGATGTAGCTGACGTCAGTCCTAATAATAATGGTGTTTAACCTGTGTTTTTATTCAGGGAATTGAGTCCGTTTGTTGTGTTTTGTTTGGTTTTATTGGAGAGATTCATTCTGGAATTGCTGGTACTTGCTGGTCTGCAAAAGGCTTGTTGATTGAGTGAATATTTTATATTCATATATTTGAGTGAGGAAATGTCTATGAATTTCTGATCCAGTTGAACTGATTCAGCTTTTTTGTGATATCTTATATTCAGTGTGCCCAATTTGGGATTCAAGTTGTTAAAAACGGCCAGTCTCACTCAAATATTCCACAATTGTGCCTCACATTTACTGAGCATGGAGGATTAAGGCTGATTTTTCTGATTTGACCTGATGCAAATGGGCTTTTAGGTGGGGTGCATCAAATGTTGACATATATGTAAAAAGCTGCATATGGTTGCTGTTAAATAAATAAATGTAATTACAGGAAGAGTTTTATATACCTCAAGCACTTTTATCATTAGGGGTTATTTGAACTCATTGCCATATTATAAAAGTAACAGAAAGCTGAATGTTCTTGATAGTCTTATTATGAAAGCAGGAACACTCAATAAGAAAGGGACTCCTGGATTACATGATTCATGCTCTGCAGGATGCCGGAAGTTCTAAATGTTATTCTGGCACATATCTCTATTTAATGTGGTCATTGATCACAATTTTATCCTGTTCAAATTGTGATTTAGAAACGCCTTGGCATTAGAATAGTAACACCCACCTAAATTATCAATGTGGTATTATTAATTCCTATGTATTGTATTGAAAAAAACCTTAGATTGAGTTTGTAAAAGAGTGATCCCCTATCATTAAGTATTTTGGTTGTGAGAGACCCAACATTAACCTGTTTTAGAGTAGATTAAGCTCAATTTACTCATCAAGAGGTTGCTGGGGGCTAAAGTAAATCAAGACTCTGAGTCAGACGTCGTAGGTTCGCTACCGCAACGGGGCATCAACATAGGGCATCCGGCCTTAATCCCCCATGCTCGGTAAATGTGAGGCATACGTTGTAAAGCACTGTGAGTGGTCGCTAGACTGGAAAAGTGCTGTGTAAAAGGGAGCCTATTTACCGTTTCTTATTGTTAATTTCTCCCCCATGGGGTTTGGAGTTTGTTTTGATTCAATAAAAAAAGCTTTTGTTTTATGGTGAAATATCATGAACTAAGATAAATATTCTTTGATCATGAGAAATAGTCTGACATGGTCAATTCAATGTTATCACATCATTTCTTTTTTTTTCATGGTGTAGGCATGTTTTAATATAATATAAACCCATAAAGTGTCTTCATGCATGCTCAATGATCCGGGTTAGGAAACGATCGATGTGAAAAGGGAATGACCATCCTGGAATTGAGTGTAAGGGTACATCTATCATCATCTTAGAATGTTGTAATTACAAATATTCCTCAACCTTCTTGTGAATAATACATAAGCATTGAAACTCCAGACAATGGCCAGTTTGCATATGAAACCATAGGTTGTTTCAGTCATTGTGCAACTGTATTGTTTATAAGGGTAGGAATGGCGGCAGTCGGGTAAGACTGAATATGTAACTGAATGAGTGATGAAACATATCCCTCATTAAAACACTCTGTGTGTGGATGAACAGATTCAACTTTCTACGAAGAACCTTCCAAGTGTTTTATTTTGTGTGGACTTAACAAACAGTCATGTTAACACCTTTCGCTGATTAGAATTACTTTAAAATTGTTTTATTTCGAGGTCGGTGGGATTTGTTCTCCTTATATAACCCATCCTTTGCAATAGGGTTAGAGTTGAGCGTATTTCAGTATACTGTATGTAAATAGATATACTGTACATTTGCTCTGCCCATAGTGTGGCCTATAGTCTAGAGAAGGGGGGAATACACCTGATAGAGATCTGTACTCTGAGTGCACTCCTCTAGTTATGCAATAAAATGGGGATAAAGCCAATAAATGGTTCATAAAGGTATCCTCTTGCCTCAACAGTGAACAGCTTGTCGTTGTTGCTGCCATAATCTATCATTTTTATCTTGTTTTTTTGTCTCTTCCATAAACTTCTGAATCTGCTGACCTGAACAGCTGATCTGTGGGCAGCATAATGCAGTCCATGCTGCAGCTGTGCTTGTACATAGGAATACGGAAGGTCTACAGTTGAGAAAAGGCAGTGCCAAAAAGGCTGTCTGATGCCAAGGTGAAGCAGTGGAAGTATTCTAAATATAGTATAGCTTAAACAAATTGATTTTTTTTAAAAGATGGACAGTTTTCAAAATACGTTCGCTTTCTGGTTCCTTCCACAGCACTACATTGCTTGCTTGCCTTGCCTATACTCCTGTCTGCTTCTCCAAACTTTGGGCCTGCTGACCTCCATCTATTGAAGGTAACACACTGGCTACGAATAAGAACCTCATACAACCTCACTTAAAAAAGTCAAAACTAACCGTTTAACTGATTACCCTCAGGAACTGGGTTTATTGGTTTCCATACAAATGTACTTGATGACTTCTGCATTGGCTTGTATGTCAGCTTGAGTAGTGCTGACAACCAATGGCAAAAGACTTGAGCCATATAAACAACTGTACGTTTTAGTTTCTCAGTTACTTTTAAATGCTCGGTCTCCCACAGTGCATAAACACAGCATAGTGGTATATTGAGATGAAGAAAAGACTGTTTGTGTAAACTGGATTCAGCTCAATGATCTTGAATAGGATACACATACACAGACACACACGTGCACATGCATGCACACACAGGTCAGGTTAAGTTGGAGGAAAAAAAGGGAATACACTCAATCCCCATTAGTAGGTTTCCATTCAAACCAGGTATTTTTAGATCATGAGCCAAATGCAAACATCTGCTTTGTATATTATTTATCTTACTAATATAATAGTAGGCTATATGTATTTTGTGTGTGCGTGCGTGGGTCTCGGAATTATGCTGGAACCCTCACTGAACGAAATGTGGGGAAACCTTGGATAGGTTACCATTCCTTCACAGGTCTTCAGCAGTTAGGGATTCAGTGTCTTGCGCAAGGACACTTTGATGTGTGTGAATGTGTATATTTGAAATTCTAATAACTTACTACATTCCAATACTTAAACAAAAACTATCCATCTGCACTACAATTAAGTGCGCGAGTTACCAATGCATTCACATCCCATGGTCGTCATATATCGATGGCATTGACAAAAGTATCAGTGTACTGATATGCAACGAACCCTATGGTTTCTGCAGAGACACTGCATAGACTCCTATAGGAAACCTCCACCATTATGGACATAGAGGCGTGGAAGTGGTTATGTATGGTGTTGAGGTTAGGTAGTTGTTACCCTGTTGTATCCAATACAAGAACCAAAGGGCACCTTACACATTATATATTGACATTTTATTAACCTATCACCCAAAGTGCATCAAATGAAGACAGGCTGGTCAGGTCATAACCTTTCCTTAGGGTCATAGCAGCAGCATAGCAGATGACTGCCCTCCACTCACTGAAACAAAGCTTATTCATAACAATGAACAGACCAGCTTCTAAAAGGCCGCATGGTAAGACCATCAACTTTGGCTGACAGTGACTGAAATCTTTGCTGGCTCGAACTTGCATTGGAATCGACTTTCTGTCAATTTTGGGTGCACGGCAGTTTGACAACTGACGTCAGCAGCATTAAGATTTCACACGCTCAAGATATGTCAATAAATGCGCATGCACATATTGTCCAGGATGCCATTTCTCGCCAGCGCCTCACAATTCAGTCATCAAACAGCATTCTCTCAAACTGTCAGCAAAGAAGGCAAGCGAGAGCGTTTGTTTGACATTCGTCTGTAACATCTGGCTGCCCGAGTATTCTGCTCTAGAGCTTATTAACAATGCTGCGCAGCACACATGTTTCCCTTTACAACACCAAGCAAAGGAACACATCATCCAGGAAGCCACTATCCAGCCCCTTTCCACAACAATGAGCCCATTCTCTCTCTGTATCTACCCGACTCTAGTCAAAGAAAAAGAAAACAGGCTTTATTATTCTTTTTTTCCCTTTTTTTTAACCATGAACACAATTGCAAGTTGGTCAAAACGTATGTATTGTTGGAAAAAATATTTTCAAAGCCTCCAACCCCTCTACCCACCC
>OMLC01010951.1:13747-28957 GCA_900302585.1 Regalecus glesne | reverse complement strand
CCCCACCACCCGAAAGCAATTGTTTGAATTTCAAGAAACTTTATTAGCTTGAAAGGGGAAGACCGACATTGGCAAACCTTTTGAGCACAGCAACAGCAAAAAAGATCAACTAATATCACAAATATAGCATACGATCAAGAAGCAAGAAATAGTTGAGACATTGAGCATAACAGCAAACATGAAAATGAATCGAAACCACTTTGCAGAGATTATTAGAGAAATTAATTCTATGCGATTCTGTTATCTGTGGGTGGACCTGATGTTTTCATTCAGGAAATCATATTCAATCAGTTTGTTTCTGAGTCTGTAGCCAACTTGAGACAACCTTTGCACTGATGCACGCCGTCTTTTCCTCCTCACCGACCACTACCGGGACTTTCATGCCATCTGCTATATAGATTTTGAAACGGGATAACATTTGTCTCTTATTTCTCTATATTTTTTACAGTTTGTAGTTTATAGAGGCAGTGGGGAATCACATGGTCTCTCTCTCTCTCTCTCTGTCGCTCTCTCTGTCTCTCTTTTTTCTATTAGTTTCATTGTCTGTGCTTTGTTTCTTACCTTTCTTCTCACCTGTTGCTCTTTGGCCGAGTGGATCTTGACATGTTTGCGTAGTGAGCTGGGGTCCGTGTAGCGCTTGGTGCAGCCAGGAATCTGACATGCGTAGGGCTTCTAATGGAAAAAAGGAAAGTATCTCACATTTTGAGTGTTGGTTCGACAGGCCATGCAGGGTTTAAAGGTAAACAAATATTGGCGTATCGGGGAAAACATTCAAGGCAATGGTGGAATCGCTATGATGGAGGATGGCACAGAGGAAAGAAGGACGGGGAAGGGTTTGAAAATGTAAAGTGAAGATACCGATCAGCTCCTACCTTTCAGCTGAGAAAAGTCACAGAATCAGAAGTGAGAGGGAGACAGCAAGGAGGGAGAAGAGAAAAGACAGTTAGTCAAAAGATATTATAGCAAATCAGGTTAGCTCCTTTGGTAAAATGACTGCCTCATGTTAAAATTTGATTTTCACTCCATGAAATCGAACTGATTTGTGCATCGGGTTGTTGTTTCATGAAGGTATTTTCCTCAAGAGCAACAGCCGACACTCCATCAGGCCTGAAGATGGTAGTAGTAACATGAACTGACGCAAAAGCATCAATGCTAGCAAAAATGCAAATTTTGTGTACATACGGATTTAAATAGCTTAATTTTAACATTCTCACCGGTCAAAGACTTGGGTTTAACCGTTCAGGTATTAAAGTGTATATTATTATCATTCACACATTGTATTATAAAAATGTCCCCGGTTAAATTGTGAAAAGGATCTCTTTGAAGGAATTGTCAAATTGTGGACTGCAGCAGGTGTTGTGTTAATCGACTGATAGCCTATAGAACAGCCTGTGAGTTAGGATACATGAATGTGGGCTTGCCCCGAGGCCATTGACCAGATCTATGTTTTGGAAATGACTTGTGCAAAAGGACCCCAGTGTCATAGCCTTTCCTCGTCATCCTGTGTCAGTCTCGTTAACCACGCCAGTGTGGCACGTGACCTGCTGATGGAGGGAGTTTTCACTGCTGCCATTTTTTTTCTGTCCTGGGAATATAAGGTGGCCATTAAAGTGTAAGGGGATCCACGGCTTTATTAGCTCGGCCTCTGTGCCCCGGCCTTCTCTGTAAATAACACATTGTTATTCCAAGGCGCACGCAGCTCCGCTCATCTCCGTCATGTTTGTTTTTGCTAAGCAATGCACCCAACACGGCGCAGGACCTGGAGAGAGGGAGGGGGGGAATGAACACAACTTCTGTCTAGAATAAATATCGTTACACTTTGAAAATGATTTCACCCCAAAGTGTTTTTGGCAGTTTGGGTAGCCAGGCGGGCAGGACGAAGGCCTTTGCAGGACCTTAATGCAAGGCGCTGCATATTGAGGGGCAGACTGGCTACATTACTGGACCTGATATGGAAAAAACAGGCAGTGGTCAATGATGGAAGAAACCGGTTTTCAGCGCATGAAGTGAAAGGATACTGTTGGAGTAATAGAAGTACCAATTCAAAAATAGACCTTTGAGTAAAAATAGGTAAATATTTATTACTTAAAGTGAACGGAAGGGAATAGTTAAAAACTGCAGTCGTTGAAAGTGAAAACCAGGAGCTAAAACTAAACAATACTATGTTTGTATGGCTAGGAATGGAAAGCCGCTGCTTTCAGTCATTATATTCTTAAAATTTAATTTGTCCTCTGCATTTAATCCATCCCATTATCTAGTAACATTGGGCTGCTGACATGCCCGGGTGCCATTTAGGGGCTTGATGTATTGCTCTAAGAGCTGGGGATCAAACCACTGACCTGATCACTAGATGACCTGCTTTACCTCCTTAGCCATGCTCACTTATTTTTCAGTCTAGCTAAACCAACTTTTAATATCTGATCACACCAGAATTCATGATCTGCCAGGTGGGAATACACTCAAAGATTTAGTGTGTATGTTTATCCAATCATATCCACTTAATTCAGGTCAACGGCACAAATGGCAAACAAAATCCAATTTAGGAGTTAATTGTCCTCCACAGGGGCCAAGAAACCGCAAGAAAAACCTATGTCTAAGAATTTTGTTTGCAACTAGGACAACATGTTAGACCCACTAGGATGAATGAAGAGAAGTTCAGAGCAAGAGAAGCCTTGGAGTAAATTTAGGCATTTGTCATCAGACATTCAAAGGGTTCATCCATTCAGTGTAAAAAAATTCAGATTTTTGAGTAAATTCATTAGTTTTGTGCTGGTTTGGATGAGAAAAAGTGAATTAGAAGTGTAACTGCAGAGCGGATGGAATTATATTTCTCTTGATGTGTTTGATTGATTTCTGAATGAAAAAAAGTTCTCCGCCTTGGGCACCTGCACTAAGGCATTGGTCTTGGCATTTGCTCTTGGCTGTGACATGAAAATGATGAGTCAAACTTACTTCTATGACTAATTCATTTAGTACTACAACCATGTGATTATTATATAACAAATGTACAACTATTACCAGGGGGCTGTTGGGGTGCTACAGTAAATGTTTAGTAAATTCTCATAAATTGTCTATGAGAATCAGTTACATTGGGAATTTTACATATTGTAAATTTGTGATTTTGATATTTTTTTGCGAATAGGCATGTTATTTGTTGTCTATTTTATCTGGGACTACAGATGGAAATCAGTCACTAGCTTAGAACAAAACAGTTTTTTAGTTTAATGTATTTTTACATGCATGGTCCTTGATAAAAATCCACATTAAAAGTGAAATAAATAGATTCAATCCCCCCCCCGGAGGCCTGTGGACAGTGATAAAGTGGAGGAGTTTAGGAGGCACCAGGTGTGCTAGCGATGGCTGACTCAAGCTTTCCATTTTCTGCAGATTAGGAGGAGAAACAGGCAGGGCTCTGTCTGAGCTCACAAGTATCCAGACCGGTCCAAGTCTGTCGTGGTCCAAAAAGTGACCAGGCCTTAACTCAGCTGATGGGTTTTAATGATCTGTGGTGTGTCCCTGCAAACACGGATGGAGTGAGAATGCCAATTCGCTCGGTAAGTGACAGCTTACATATTAAAGTTTAACACTGTCAAGACATGGGAATGGGCAAAGAAAAGCTTGGAAATGGGTAGTGGAGTTTTCACATTGTGGGCTATGAGCACAGCTTTTGGCTGAGGCACGCAGTTACATATGTGCATGTGCACAAAAAACATATACATGCAAACACGTGTTTTTTCTAAATTGGTTAGAAAAGACAGAACTGATCTTTGGTGGGTCTTTTTCCCAGTATTTTACTTTTTAAAGTGGAGCTGTGGTAGCTCGGTGGTAGAGTCTGCGCGTCAGTAACTGATGAGCAAGAATCAGTGAGTTTGAACCCACTGCAGGGGGTCAGGAAGGATATCCAGCCCTAATCCCCTTAGCTTCATATAAGTCCATATTCACCCCCACAACATGGGGACTAATCGTGACACATAAAACAGACCTCTAGTTTATTTTTTCACAGAAATCCACCTCTGGAATTGGCTGAATTTGACCTAGCCAGAATTTCACACACACACACAGAAATGGATTTGGGTCACTTGACTTTCTGTTTGATTAAATTATTTCTAAAGGTTCCCAAAAAACCCTCTGTGGAAACATTTAACCTCAATTATTTTATAACTGAACTGTTGGGACATCTCCGGACATACGTTATTAAATCTTTCAACCTGGAACTAAATTCACCTTCTCATAGACAAGCAGCTTCCCTAGCTTACAGCTAAATGCTATACTCTCCGTTAAATACTTTGAATCCTGTTAAGCTTGTCAATAGTCTATGTGCGCACACGCACGTCTGCACACAGAGGAACCCAAAGATACAAACGGTTTTGCAGGGCAGTTGTTTGTCCTGTCAAGGTCTAGTTTGAAACCTCCTGAAGACATCTTTTGTATGAACTTCCCCCATTTAAAATGTTTCCTGTCACCTTTCACTTTGATGTCTAATGAAAAGGGACATAACCCCCCCCCAAAAACACTGAAAATGAAATTACGGGCATTCATAATGTTAGGCAAACTGTTTGTAGTTTTTATTGTAAATTCAGTCAGGGGATTTAACCCATTGCCCTTAATTCATTGTAATACGAACAAGCCTGAGACAGACTTTCTGGTAGCGGCGAGAGAGAGAAATAGAGATAGAGGGAGAACTAGAGAGAGAGGAGGTGAAGGTGCTAACCGTGTCCAGGTGAGTGCGCTGGTGTTTGGCCCGGTCACTGGAGTTGCTGAAAGCTTTCTGGCAGCCAGGATGCTGGCAGAGGTATGGCTTCTCTCCTGTGTGACTCCTCAAGTGGATCTTCAGGTTTTCTAGACGGGAAAATGCCTTGTTGCAGCCCTCAAACTGTGAAGGGATGATAAGGACACACACACACACACACACACCAGGAGGTAATCAAACACCTGTGCACAAATGTAATCGAACAAAGCGTAGAGGCAAGCAGTCACATAGAAAGAGATGTGTGCATGAGACACAAAGCAACAGATGGCCACACGTGTACACACACATAGATGTACAAAAACACCAAAGGTAGACACAACAGGACATAATCAAGCACCCACATATGAATGCATTCAAAGACCCACACACAGAAAATAGGATCAATGATGGCAAGTGTGTGCTGCTACAGTGTAGGCTTTAGTTTACATGGTGGTCCCTCTTGACTCAGATCTGACCCGTCCCACTCTTTCCCCTTTGCTCCCTTGATCACTCACTAAGCTGGAGGAGTATGTCCTATACTCGACACCGCAAGCTCAACACAAACGACCCACAAAGAGCTGCTGAAAATAAGCGATGCTCAAAATAACCGGTGATATTACGCCTCTTTTTCCATGACTACTGAATTATGCAGAACTTCAGTTGAGATCCATTAGCCCAAGGATAATGTATACACTTGAAAGAAAGATGGCAGTACAAGGCTACACTTATGTCATGGCTTCATGTGTTTTCCAAGCTAAAGAAACTGGAGTCTGTCACATGGGGGGCAGTTAATGGGTTTCAATGCATAGCATATGAGGCAAGGGTTCGGCCGTGTATGGTACATTAGATGCATAAGTGACAGTGACTGTAAAGGAACTCGTTTTGTCCTGACCTGGCATGGCCCATCTGATATGCACCACTCAGCCAATGAACACTGCAGATTTGTTAACTCACGCATTATTAATGAAACCACTCACTTATCTCCTGAGTGGGAAATGTGGACGGTCAGCTGACAAGGTGCTATAGGTATTAGCTTAATGTATCTGGTCTATCGCTTAGATTAAGTGCATGGGTGCGGCAGAGTACAGCAGGTGTCATAATAATTACATCATGGTTCTGTCTCGGACTACTGTACCCAAAACTCATCCCACTCTGGCCTTCTACAGCACAGGCTCGGTACAGGCTATGTATGGCTTGACATCAATACTTAACTGCTGCTGGGCCACAACAATAGGGAGTCAGTGGACCCTGGGGAGCTCGCATCAGGGCCCTTATCTTATACAGTCACTCAGCTGTCACCTTATCTGAGGGCTCCAGATGCCATTATGTACCACTCAGGGAGCAGAGAAGCATGTGGGACAGATGGGGAAGGTGAAGGTGGGGAAAGAGGGATGATATTAAGAGACTATAGCAAGGTTGAGCAAGAGGAAGAGGGTAGGCAGGTAAAGGAAAGTGATCTGATAGAAACTTGATGCATTTTGTTGCCCCCATCTGTTTTTGTTTTTCACATTGTACCAAAACGCGTCTAAAGGCAAAGCAAGTTAAATGGCCACTGCTAACATTGAGCATGGAACTTGCAGAACAACATGGACTACATGGAACATATTTGGCCCAAACAGCTGTTTACACCAGAAAATATATCTTTTCCCACAGTAATTTCCACAACCTGACTTCAGATAAGATAAGATGGATGGATGGATATCATTTATTATTATTGATATGATATTATTTTATTATATATGTTATAATGGCAAATAACAAAGTGTCTTCTCATTTTCTTTATTACAAGTTGGTGTCAAGACACTTGACTGATGCTAATTAGCAAGCTAGCCTCTAACAGGACTGGCTAACTAGGTACAGTGGGGCTATCTAGCTAACTGATCTGGGTAACTGAATTAAATTTGTAAGGGCTAGATTTTTAAAGCAGTAATCCTTACTGGTTAATTAACTTGGTTTTTGGAGCATATAGATCACAAGACTGTATAAAGTGGGTTGTTTTTTTTTTTGTGTCAAAAGCTTAATTATTTTTCTTTACTATTACCTGGTTTGGCCCTTGCCCCGCTGAATTATGTTTGCATATGAGCCATAGGATGCAGGATTTTTACACATAAATGGTCAGTGATAATCATGCCCTTGCCAAACTAGTTCACACTATGATGATTAAGCCTGTCTGTGTCAGGTAAATCTCTGTATTTCGCAGTATAAAGGTCCATTTTTGCATCTCACAATTAGTCCCCACATTGTGAGGGCGGACACGGACCTAAATGGAGCTATGAGGTTAAGGCTGTAAGCCCTCCTGACATCCCTCTTTGGGATTGAACTCGTGATGTCTGGCTTGTCAGTTCCTGATGTGCGCTCTATTTCGCAGCATACCCGAGTTTTAAATCTGGTGCCTGGGGTGACATTCCTGTACTGGTCCACCAAAAGTTATGCCTAGTGATGCATTTTACATGAGTAAGCAATGATTGCTTCACAAGAAGTGAACATCCATGTGACGCAGATGTTTGCAGGCCTCTCATATGCTCGCCTTCAGGTCTTTCTGCCAGAAAGCTTGAAGAAAGGCCTTGGAAGCAATGGTAGGGGGAAAACGTAAGAAAAATCCAAGTAATGCTCCAGAGATGCAGGGGGAGACAAAACCTCGGCTTTCAGAGGAAGGATTTAATTCTTTTTTTTCCGATCAATAGCAAGGACAAGACGGATGCCCGTCAGTGTAGCTTTGTCTCGTTGCAGAGCACTGGAAGAAGACCAGTATTTACTGGTTTAAATTCAGGAATGTGCATATTTAGTATGAAAGATTCCTGTATTTACATTTTTATACGCTGCTAAAATCAGTATCATAGGCCACTTCTCTCTGAAGGAGCAATGTGGAAGTTCCCTCTGTCAACGTCAGAAAAGTCCCTCCCCTGAGTGCTTATCTGATAAGAGAGTTCTGTGTTTCATAATAGTGCTGTTGACAACTGCAACGCCCCCCACAAATTCTTTATGACAATATGTTCCCCGTTAACACAATGTTACATAATCGTGGTGAGATTCAGTTGGAAGGAGCCCAATGGTATTTTCCACTTAGGGTCCCAACAGAATTGATTTTGCATGAGATAACAATGAGGGAACCTGTAGGGCCATGGTGGCTAAGCTAGTAGAGCACACACATGCCTGGGAATCAGGCATTACGGGTTTGGATCCCACTGCATCGCTCAGTAAATGTGATACATTCAACGCAAAGTGCTTTAGCTGGTCGTCAGAATAGAAAAGCACTATAAAAGAAAAAGTCCATTTACATTTACATTTGAGGGGTGGGTTGGCAACCATGAAAAAGATGATACAGGTTGACAATTTGGGTGATCTAGCCAACATATCTCCTGGCAACTAATAATGATCGATTTTTATCATTGTTATTATTTTTTGTTAAGGACCAGCATAGCTCAGGAGATAGGGTGGTCATCTAGTAATTTTAAAATTGGTAGTTCAATCCCCAGTCTTTGTAGAAAGCATGTTGAGATGTCCTTGAGCAAGACACTGAACCTCTTAGTGCTCAACCCCTGAGATGGAATGGTGACCTATCCAGAGTGTTTCCCCGCCTTTTGCCCAATGAGCATGGGCAGAGGCTTAATTATTATGGTCTTGCAAGCGGATTTAGGATAAGCAGTTTTTATAATCTGGGTCTTTAATTTCAACTCCAGAACTACAAAACACATGTAGACCGGATGGGTATACTCCCAGGCCCCCTCCAGGATCTTTGCGAGCGTAAAGAGCTGGTCTGTTGTTCCACCACCAGGATGGAATCCAAAATGTTCCTCTTCAATCTGTGGTTTGACTAATGGCCGGACCCTCCTTTCCAGCACCTTAGAGTAGACTTTCCCAGGGAGGCTGAGTAATGTGATGCCTCTGTAATTAGCACACACTCACTGGTCCCCTTTTTTGAACACTGGGACCACCACCCCTGTCTGCCACTCTGTAGGAACTGTCCTGCAATTCCACACAATGTTGAAAATACGTTCTAGATGGATCTCTTCAATCCCTGGGGCTTTGCCACTATGGAGGTTTTTTTTTACTACTCTAGTGACCTCCACCAGTCAAATTGATGTTGATCCTCCATCATCCTCCAGCTCTGCCTCTATCCTAGAGGGTGGATTAGTTGGGTTCAGGAGTTCCTCAAAGTGTTCCTTCCATCGTCCTATTACCTCCTGAGTTGAGTTCATCAGCACCCCATCCTTACTATAAACAGCTTGGATGGTTCCCCATTTTCTCCTCCTGAGGTGCAGGATGATTTTCCAGAAGCGCTTTGGTGGTGACTTAAAGTCTTTCTCCATGGCTTCCCTGAACTCCTCCCACACCCACTGCTTTGCCTCTTTCACTACTGAGGCTGCCGTCCTTCAGGCCTGTTTGTACCTTTCAACTGTCTCTGGAGTCTCCAGGGATAACTTATACCAGAAGGCCTCCTTATTTGGTCGGATGGGTTCCATAACTACTGGTGTCCACCAGGGTGTTGGTGAGTTACCACCCCTTCAGGCACCTATGACCTTGAGACCACAGCTCATAGCCGCAGCTTCAGCAATGGAAGGTTTGAACATAGCCCACTCTGGTTCAATGTCCCCTACCCCCACAGGGATGCCAGAAAAGCTCTGCTGTAGGTGGGATTTTCCCGGATAGAGGCCTCCTCCAGGCGTTCCCAGTTGACCTGCACTATACGTTTGGGTTTACCAGGTCTATCCTGAGGTTTCCCTGGTGGTCAGTTGACAGCTCCGCTCCTCTCTTCACCCAAATGTCCAAAATAAGTGGCCTTAAATCATATGATACGATAACAAAATCTATCATTGGTCTTTGCCCTAAGTTGCTCTGGTACCATGTACACTTACGAGCTTCCTTATGTTCGAAAAATTATTATTATTATTATTATTAGGAACTAGAACTTTAGTTGTTGTTGAAAGGACATGTTTGAGGCTCATGTTTAGTCTCCTTAAAAAAGGTCAAATGTAAAGCTCATGCCGTGGTCAGGATTTCCAAAAGGAAACTAGCGAGTTAAATAAGATCATAAATGATACATACGATTGTAAACAAAAGAAAAAAGTAAATAAGCCCCAGGTTGTAAAGAAACACTGAAATTTACCTTGAAGTGGGCAACATGCTTCAGTTGACTTCACTTAATCCCTTTAGGGGAATTTCACCCTTATAAGCCATGATGTAGGTGTTGCTGTTTTGTGTCTAGTGTACTCTGACCTTTCGTAAAGCCAGCTGACAAAAGGTCGGGTTACACCGAAGGAGAGCATGACACCAGTCTTCCAATAGGCCTTCAGCCTCATCTGCCCTTAGTGTTCATCCCCTCTCTCCTTCATTCACTCAGACCCAGTGCAGGCAGGGCTCTATTCACCACGGCTCAATTTAATATCCACGAAACCTAAGCCTGTCATGGTACAGCTGTGTCGGGTGTCTGTGTGTGTGTCTGTGTGTCTGTCTGTGTGTGTGTCTGTGTGTGTGTGTGTTTGTGCATGCGCCTGTGTGAGAGACGGGGAGACCATGCAAGCACCTTAAAGCATAGGTTGGCAGTTTTTGATCTCAAACTTTAGAATTGCAAACCCTGCTTTGCATATAGTAAAAATGACTTTATTTTGCTCTTCATGTGTGTTTTCCACGCATGGTGGTCGTAGCTACTACGACTTCCTGCTCTCACCAGTGGGGATTTTCCCTGATGGTTGGGACATACTGCTTTAACTTCATAAAGTAGCTTCCAATTGAGTTGCATTGTGCTCATATTTAAAACAGCATTATGAGTAAGCATAAAGTAAGTGAACACGTATACATTAGTGGGAGCTCTCTATTTTTGAAAGGGCAATTCTTCATGGTTTGGGGAGGCTTGAACTGTCACCCCATCAGACTTTGCCAAAGCCTAGCAAAAACATTCTACAAAATGATAAGTTTCCCAATACCGGAGCAATCAGTCAAGTTATTTTCCTGTTTTTGTAAATGATGTCTGACAACATTTTATCGACATCCGGGTACATAAACCCCGAGCCTATGCTTCAAGTTGCCCACTTTGGCAGCAGAGAACATGACTTCCTGAAGTGTTTGGGAGACTGCTGAGCCAGTGAGTTGTAACTCTTTGGAAACAACTCCATCAGACATGAGTGTCCTGAAATGACTGACTGCTTGTGTCACTCAGAAGGGAGACGCATGGCTCAAAGTGATACAGACGTGTGCACAAAACCAGACACAAAGACAAACCTCACAAATCAGCCGTCGTGAGAGCAATGGACTGGTATGCAGGAAGGCGTAAGGGAAAATATGTGAGGGCTAACGCTCATGACAGGAGGTTGGCTGGGCTGTAGAATTTACCCGTGTCTAGAGAGGTGCTTTTGTTAAGCGGGTTGTGGTATCTCATCGCTAGAATGCTTGCTTCGAGAACTGACGAGGCAGAGGGCGCAAGTTTGAATCCACTGTCAGGAAGGCCATCCAGCTTTAATTCCCCAAGCTCCACTTAATGGAGTCTGTGTCCACCCCCACAACATGGGGACTGATCATGACATTTGAAATCGACATTGATATGTGCTGATGAGTGGCCCACACTGGTGCATCAGCACACATATAGATGCACACACAATCTTAGATACAAACATACACACAAACAGAAATACACACACACACACAGTGCAGACCTCAACCAGAGATTATGGAACATATCTAAAAGTGTCAAGGAGCACAATAGTGTACAGTGGAGCCATATTATTCTGGAGCAGGACTAATCAAACATACAAGAGGAAGTGAGAGACAAGGGAAAGTTTAATAAAAAACAGTCTGGGCACTGTGGAGCGGGGACGTCCATTATAGTCCTGCCGGCCATGACTTGGACACAGCTGGTGTGGGGTCCCAAAAGAAATGTGACGCTACATGTTTGAATTTTGAAAACAAAGATTGTTATTGATGTGCCAAATGTGAGCATTTACATGTATGAGACATTTTCTTTTACAGCACTCCTTCAGCATGAGAAGTCCATTTTCATGTCACAATGGAGCTTAGGGGATTAAGGCCGGATGCCCTTCCTGACACCCCGCGGTGGGTTTGGACCCTCTGCTTTGTCATTTCCCAAAGTACGTGCTCTACCACAGAGCTACCGCAGTCCCAATTCTTATCTTTAGCATCCATCCATCCATCCATCCATTGTCAACCGCTTATCCGGAATCGGGTTGCGGGGAACTGGAGCCTATCTCCGTTCTCATTGGGCAAAAGGTGGGGACACGCCCTGTATAGGTCGCCAGTCTATCACAGGGCAGAGCAATTAGGGGAATAAAGTCTTGCTCAAGGACACCTAGACATGCTTCCCTGCTGGACTGGAGATCAAACCCGCAACCTTCCAATCGCCAGGCGACCGCTCTACCCACTGAGCCATGCCGCCCCTTATATTAATATTATTTGCATTATTATGATTATATTGCAGTGCATAGCAGAGTATTGGGGCACAACCTGAACGGTGGCCGCTGTCAAGTTGGACGGTGTAAGTGGAGAGCTGTCAATGGTGACTGTGGCTTCCGAAACCACACAGGGCATATGTTACCCCCAACATTATTTAGGAAAACAGTTTAGACAGCACTAATCAAAATAATTGCTTTAAACAAGTTGAAGTTTCCACTCTGATTGCTTCGTCTCTGGTAAACCAGCAGGTCCCTGTTTCGAGAGAGGTGCTGGGCAAAGTGGAGGGATACGTTCTCCATCTCATTCGTTGGGGGTGATGGTGGGTCCTGACATTGCTGAAAGAGGCAGAATGAAGGGGTCGAGTGGGCAAACAGTTGTCTGATGACGGGGTTTTGGTCCTGGTGAACTGCAGCGGTGAGGCATTCATGGGAAAGGACTCCTGACTGGCAGGGAGATGGCTAGCAAGCAGCAGTCTGTGACTCTCCCTGCTTAACAGCGGGTCATTAACAACTGACAGGAGCTGTGGATGATGGGAACAAACTGGCTGCTATAAGAGAGGCTGCTGTGGTAAAAAAACAAACATGGCTGCAGACTTGTAGGACAGTGTTTTGATGGTAAAGCTTAAAGAACAGACGTGGGAGAAGACAAAAAAAGAGAGCTAATTAGAGAGGATCAGAGACAGACAAGGGAGAGAGTAGAGAAAGGCACAGAGAGAGAGAGAGGGGGACAGGATGAGTAGATGGAAGAAAAGAAAACAGAGAAAGTCTATATGGCCAAAACATTGCATTAAGTATTTATATTGAGCTTTCTGGAGCTTTATTTTCCTGTGTGCTAATGGCTTCTTTGTATGTCAGGGAGAAAAGGGGCACTAGAGAAATGAGAGGAGAGAGTACAGTAGGAGAAAGAACAAAAATGGTAGATGAGAACTCACTATGTGATGTGAAGGATGGTTGTAACCCTAGTCTGGCCATTGCAGCCTGATGTGCAGGATGAGGGAAAGTCTAGCAGTCTACACAAAGTTGGGCAAGTCACAGGTACCACATTTTATTCAGTTGCATTCAGGGGTTTTAAGATGGGAATCACTTGCCTCTGATTGAGCGTTCAACTGGTTGGTGCCATCATGAATTTACCTAACAGGTTTCATTTTTATGATTTTCCCCACCTTTCATGCAATAAGGAATGGGATAGGCTCTGTGTAACTCCATGACCTGACTTCAGATAATTAGTTGATGGATGGATGGATGTAAATCTAGACATGTCTTTAAAATGATCTGGTCACTAAAAGTGTGTGATATTTTTTTTAAACCTCATCTCTATGTATGGGTGGCACCCCATCCGCAGCCACAATACTAAGCAGTCTCATGTATCTCTGAAATGCTGCTAAAGTTGTTTTCATCAGTGATGTCACTGGTGGACAAGCTGTGGTGACGTCCTGGTTGGTTGATAGCCTATGTTGTATAAAATAATGGGTATAAAAATGCTTCACTACACAGCTGTGTGAAATGTTAATATTTACAATTCCACAAAATCTTTCACAAAATTTTCCCCAGAATCAAATTCAAGATCTTCTCCACTGATTTTCTTTTTTTTTATTTCTGGGAGTAGTCAGAAGTTAAGCACAGACATCTGGAAATGACTAGCCTTGTGTTGTGGGTTCAATCCCACCACACGGCATCAGAAAGGGCATCTGGCCTTACTCTTACATGCTCCATCCAGGTCTATATCCACCCCCACACCATGGGGCCCAATCCTGATATGTAAAAATCGACCTCAATGTAGATAAAAAGGAGTTCTTTGCTAACTCCTTCATCACATTCATTTATCTTTCTCTGGCCTCTGGCTTTCACTCTACTGTAGGCCTCAGACTGGAGATGCTAGCCTGAAATTAGACTGCATAGTTAAACTCCACTATTAGTCATGTTTAGAGCCCCCCACCCCTTAAACAGCAGAGACCCCCTGCTCTTAACAAGCTCCAACAGTTTTCTGCTTTGATGGGTTTTAACCCGACTGTTAAGAGGATGCCCGAGAAGGTGACTGAGTTTGACCTTCAGCAGAGGTAAACTTTCTTTAGAAATGTATACAGGCCACCGCTGAGCATGTAAATTCTGTCATGGCAAATTACGAGCAGCTGTAAATAAATGGCAAATGGACTTATTTCTTTTTTTTTCTCACAGATCTCCCCCATAAAGTGTACTAAATCTCCCATAATTGGGACGTGAACATCTTGCTCCTTATTTTCCATGTACTGAAAATCCATAGAAAATTAGCCTCTTATTAGCCACCATCTCAGCTCATTTTCCATTTCCACTGTCTGCGATTCATTTTATGTGCACCAAATTATTCCCAGTCATTTGAGGCACACCTATTTACAAATAATGATTAATAAAAAGGTAATCGACACCGATAAACATTTACAACACACTTGCTAATATTAATCAATGGCTTTAAAGTTATTTTCTATTGCTAATAATTCTACAAAAAACCTTAGTCGAGGTAGTCTCGTCGGGTAGGGGCTATAAAAAATAGAAGGAATTTAGCACCACAATGCAGGAGGTAGAGCGGATCATAATGTAATTGGAAGGCTGCTGGTTCAATCCCCAGCTCCCTCGGAAAGCCTGTTGAAGTATTCTTGAGCGAGACACCATCCCCATAGCTGCTACCCTGGGCACTGCGGCTGCCCAGTGCTCCTATACAATAGGGTGGGTTAAATATAGAGAACACGTTTCATTGTCGGAATACATGACCAAATAAATTGACTATCCTTTCATTCCCTTAGATACAGGAAGAGATGCGATGCAACATCCCGAGTTAGGCTAATCAGACCGTTATTTGCGTTTTCAAGCCCATTAAAGTTAACAAGTCTGCTTAATAGCTTTAAAGGGACATGTTGCTCATTTATCACTATTTGCAGTCACTTGTCAAAGTATCACCAAACTGTCTTTGTGTGGATGAAGAGTGATAGAAGGGATGTGGGTCTATCACAACAAGGTGTCTTCCTCCTCTCCCCTGGACCAGTGAGGAACACCTCCAACACTTGAGGATCTGTTTAACGGGGGGGGGGGGGGGGGCGGGCCCCG
>OMLC01010951.1:1377-12890 GCA_900302585.1 Regalecus glesne | reverse complement strand
ACCCCCCCCCCTGCCATTTGCTGTTGAGGAGGCTGGGTGTGATGATAGTTGGACTGCACAACAACATGGAGGGGCTTCATGGAAGCACTTAACCTGCTGTGATTCAGGAGGCTGCATTCAAATGTCAACCAGGTTCGCGGCCCTGCATCACATTAGGAAGCCATGATGTGATTTCCTCCTGAACTGGTCAACCAAGGGTTGACCAGTTCATTAGGTTGAGAGGGAAAAGGGAAAACAGGCACCGGCTGTCAAGGAGAAAGAAAGTAAAAACAGAAGGAAGAAGGATATCTTCTTGTGTGTTGTCAAACAGCGTGTGGCTTAGCAGGGATTCGAACCTGCTTCCAATGCACATCTTGCCTTTCCCCCTGTGTATTGAATTTTCACTCTAGTCGAGCTGCATGGGTTGTGCGGAAGTCATCTGTACCCAGATATAGGAATTTATTCTCCATGAAATCGGACGAACCGTGCACATCCCTTTGAAATCTATTCTTCTTGTAGCAAAACGGAGCGTCGGATTTCAGTCCAGTCGCTATATAGCAAGCCTTTTTGATATGATTTGACAGTGTTTGGACACTCCGATACCAAAACTTTCACAGAGGCTGGGGTCTTGGATTTAGATCCAAAGAAGCCATTTTATCTCACGCTGTGCAAAAAACGATGGGAGAAATGGTCAGAAAAAGCTGAATTGTAACTTTTTTTCCCCTATGGTTCAGGGAAAGTTTAGGTGCAAGAGGTTAAACATGGACTACATACGTATCAAGTGGCAATAAGAACTAGCATTTTTATATGGTATGGGGATCCGTTGAGGTGCAGATAACAGAAAAGTGATCTTCAACAATTTTTGTCCCATGTGTTGACTGCGTGCTTATGTGCGCTAGTTTGAGCTAACCATTTCTAACGGCTAATTAGAGCATGTTTTGAAGCGCTCAGAGCCACAGCCATTAGTAACTATCAAGGCATTAATTATAAACCTATGCAGGTAATCCGAGCCCAATGCCAAAAAGACAGTGAGGGGGAACGCAAAGAAAATCCCGAATACGATCTGTGGTGCAAGCCGGCGCCTGGTCTGACATTACTGGCAGTCAATACGGGATCCGGTTTGATGAGCTGTAGACTGCTGACACCATGACTTCAATCTGTCCAGCACCTCTCACTCACACCTGGTGTCTCTGTCTCGCTCTCTTTCTCTCTCTGTCTCTCTCTTTCTTACCCCAGTCTGGCTCTATTTCCTCCTGCCATACAATGGGGTGTTACACAGCTTTCAATGGGCTCTGTGACTCCATTATACCAAAGATGACACTGATGACCAATGGATAGCAGCTCTAATCCGTATTCACAATAAGGAGATGCTGAATTTATGAATTGATCTACTTTATCGCTCCTTTGTTGGATAGTTATCTGAAAAATTCTGCATGTCCACATGTCCGCTGCTGTCATGGCCCTCCTGCAGTACTGTCATTCATGAATATTAACTCCCTTCTGTTGATATCTAGCACTCCTACTAGGGCAGCGTGGTTCAGCCGGTAGATCATGTTGTTTAGTAATCGGAATATTGGGAGTTCAATCCCCAGTTGCTTCAGGAAGCCTGTTGAAGTGCCCTTGAGCAAGACAGTCAATCGCTGTTTCCCAGGCACTTCAGCTGCCCACTGCTCCTTTCCAATGAGAGGTCTGTTTTACAGGTCACAATTGGTCTCCATGTTGTGGGGGTGGAGACGCGCTTGGATAGAGCTTTTCGGATTAAGGCCAGATGCCCTTCCTGACGCTCCACGATGGGTTCGAACCCCCAGTCTGGGTTGTCAGTACCTGAAGTGCATGCTCTACTACTGAACTATTGTGGCCCCATACTACTTCAATATAATTGGATGAGCTAAATGTGTAGGATAACTTTCATTGTTAGATACAATGACCAAATAAAGAGGATCTCTTTTCCTTTCCCATACAACTATTTGCACTCAGTGTGAACTGCCTGTAAAATTAGATATGTTTGTATCTGTACATTAACTTCAGTCATTGTATATTTTGAGCTCTACAGTTGGTATTTAGCGTTTTAAGCTGTATTTTATTTGAAGCCACTCACTCAGGCCAACATTCTTCAGATCTGGAACTCAATATTTTTCTTGCCTCTGCAATATTCAGTGTGAGAATACTGCCCATCAGAGAAAGTATCTGTCCCACTATTACACTCTATAGAGGAAGCTTTAGGCATTTGTCATTCTACAGACGTTTAACAAAATATGTTCTCTGCATTCAACCCCTCCTGTTGTATAGGAGTAGTGAGCAGCTGCAGTGCCCGGGGAGCAGTTAGAGGTTCGGTTATGGCTAATACATAGGATTCCTGAAATGTGTTCACTTCATTGGTTCCTAAGGTTCATATCACTCCATTCTCCCCAAAATTCCATGTGCTGTGTCTTATGTTCAGCACATTCTGTGGCCAGTCTACTAAATCACATTCCTCTCATGTACAAATGCACTTGGCTGATAAAACAGTTTATGACTTGTGAATTGTTTTTTTTCTCCTTTCTTTCCCATCTCAGTTTTCTAAGACCTCCTTTCATCCTCCGTTTTCAGCTTACGTCTCCGATACCTGTCATTCACTATGACACCTGTCGTCTTTCTCGTTCCCCTTCTGCTACACGTTAGGCAGTTATTAGACAATCTGATCCAAAACCAACTTACGATGAGGGTAACAATGGAATGATCTCAAAATCCTGTTCTGGAACAGCACGTGTAGGTACTATGAGAGTTGTGTGAGTGAGGGTCAATCTCATAACATAAATCCCATATATTAGAGCAACAGATATGATGAAGATTCCTGGAGTAATGTCTGATAGAGATGTCAGCTAAAGAAATTAGAGCCGTTTTCTCTGGTTGGCAGGCCCAACATTCTCCACACACGGGGAGAGTTGACACAGCTGTCTGAAGGCTTACGTCTGCCATAGCATAGCGTATGTTGGACCACGGCGTAACTCTGACATGACAACGCATAAACATTTCAGGAGCCACACGCCATGCCAAGGCAAATACCTTAACCTCAGCGGCGGCACAATATTCGTAAAAGAAAACATGTCGGTGAAATTAAACAATAGGTCAAGATGGCATCATGATCAACACCAGCCCAGGGACTTGGGAGGAGGGGATGCAGGATGGGGGGACAAAACTGGGGAGAGAGCATTTACACAACCCACTGGAGGGAGGCCAGACCACAGTGTCTTCTGGGTAAAATAGCAGCTTTCCCAAGAAATGTGGTGCAAGCGAGATGCCATGGCGGCCCTTGATTTGTTCACCCCTCACCGTACCACGGCTGGCTTTCTTTTTGAGCTCGTTGTGGCTTCCAGGGTCTCGTTTCTAGTTGCGAGGAGATGGCTGGTTGTAATATATCAGACCGCACAAGCCGCTCGGTGTGTCAGCTCTTATCAAGGCTTGGGTGCATCATGTCACATTCAGATCCGAGCCAATCTCCATCCGTCCACATTTTAGCAAATCACTCCCCAGCCACATTACAGCACGATGTTCACGTTGGGCATGGTGAGTTGTTCCAACGTCATCGAGTACACATCTCTGCCCTTCGTCCCATGGGGGAACATGTTTGCTTCTAATAAAACATAAGCTCCGTCCAAGTGCAATCACAATGGACAAAAGAAACATGCTAACAATAAAAATCCAGAGATTCCTGGAAAAATAAAATATAAATAAAAATCATGAGATTCCGGCGTCAATTGGCGTTCTCTTGTGCACATTTACAAATGTGTGGATTAATTTGCATGCAATTTCTCATCAGAGGCTTGTTTACCTGAGGTGCAATACGAGTCGGGGCCTGGCACTTGCAGGCCTCACACAGTTTACAGCGAGAGCACGGGCTTCGTCACTGAACTCTATTTTTCTCATATGCAGAATCCACTTCCCAGATGTGCCTTAAATTGTGCGTGAGCTAACTTAACTTTCTTTGCTTTCTTTCTTTGAGAAGAAAAAAAGAAGAACCGTGATGCTGATTTGGTTTTGGGCCTGCCCATGAACATAATGTGTTGCAATCTACATGGCAGCCGCTATACATAACACAGATTAAAAGGCTGCCAGTGCAAGAGGCAAAACCATGTAAGACAGTGGATGAAAAAGAGAAGAATCTGTTCTAGTTTATGATATATTTACTTATACTGTTGATGCACTGCAAAAATTAAAGTGTTCTTGTCGTGCAGCGCGGTGTAAACCTCTTTTACATTGGATGTTAAAGTAATTCCAAAGCTGAACAGATTGAATGTAAAACAGATGTTTAGAATTGGGGGGGGTCGTTATGGAGACAGTTAGGGATCATTGGGGTGTAAAACTCTATGGGAGAGAGGTAAATCCCATTTTAAATATCAGATTCTCTCTTTAGTGCCAGTTTCATGGGGTCATGTGATGGAGGGTTGTTTTTTTTAAAAGGTAGCAAAAAAGACTGAAATATCCAGAGTACCAGTGTCCTCATGTGTCCTACTGAGATGTGTTCCTCATTCACACAGATGGAAGATGTTACCAAGACGTAGCCTCTCGCCTTTTCTTCTCTCGCTGTCTCTCTTCATCTCACTTCCCTCTCTTACACCGTTGTGCTCCTCCTCTTTTTGTCACCCCCTTCCTTACAGTTGCCCCTTTTCTGTCTCGCTCCATCGTCTGCCGCCTCTTTCAAACCTCTCTAAGGCTTTTCTCCCGTCTCTTCTTCCCTTTCCTCTGATCACTCCTCTCTTTCATTCGGTTCTTCCTGTTTCTCACTGTGTCCCTCATTCCCCCGATGCAGGTAAACAATCTCACGAGTCTCTCACTTTCTGCTTTTCGGTCCCCTCCAGTTCACTCTTTCTCTTCCTCCTCCTCCGCCTCGCGGAATGTCTCCCTCGCTAACTCTCCCCTGTGCCCTCACTCTTGAGAAGTGCTAGTGTTGTGATATATTCACCGCAAACTATGCCTGCTGAATATTCTCTGTCTTTCTTTCCATTGCGAGTCTCCCTTCTCTCTCAGCCATGTGATAGCAGTGTGGCCCCCGGAGAGTCAGTCTCGGCGACAGAATCAGTCAAGTCTGCAGGGAGCCTCACAGAGAGCCTGCACCAAGCCATTCGGTTGGGTTTCGGGGAGCGGGGGTACATCCGTAGTCTTTAATTGTTGCTGTCAGTGTCAGCTGTGAGTCGGCGTTCGAGAGGGCGATGTTCTGCTAACGCTTTAGAAATGCTCTCAAGCGCTCGTTCAACTCATACCACAGCGCTGTCATGCACAATGAATGCACAATGAATTCTGGGCAGGACGTCTTTTCGGGGATGACATCAGTTGGATTTGATTGCTTTTCTGGCTCCGTTGCTTCTGGCCTTCACTTCACTCTAAAACGCTCAAATTAAAGCCGGCATGCTAGCCGCAGAGCGCCGCGGCGCATAATTTAAACATGACACCCTAAACGTAAACATATCTCTCACTGCATAATTTATCCATACTTCTCCTGGTGTTTATGTTGTACAGTAGCGGCCCACTTGCCCACATACATTAGCCTCGGGGTCTCGCCTGTGACCGGCCACGTCTGGTATGGCTACAGATTTGGCGGAGGGATATAACGTAGTCTTCCAGCTGTGGTTTGGCGCTGCGGCTGACACGCCACGGCTCTGCATAAATGTCCGTTTTGTTTGCTTGTTGGTCAGGAGATGTGATGGCAGACAGGCCAGATGTTTTTCCTGGGCTGAGCCCTGCGTGAATCTCCCTGCCATGCTGACATCCAGCCTGTGACCATCAATGCCCCAGCAAACACCCACCTAAAGCACACCGAGAGATTCACCTCAGTTCAACTCAAAACGCCCCTCCGCACGCCGTCGTTTGGCGGGTGTGTTTGCAGAGCAGCCGCTACGGCACCAACTGTGTCTGGGCACAAAACATGCTGAGTGTTTTCACTATGCGGGCCGAGGCCGGGATGAGGAGAAAGGCTCTTTTTGGGTTTACCTTGAGAACTGCCACAAACATGTTTTTGCTACAATTAGCTGTTTGACGGACACAGAGAAATATGCCTAACTCCGCCCCCCCCTTGATGCATGCCAGTACACAGCCTGAAAACCCATTATTATTGAGCACCAACAACAAATGGGGCGTTATGAAGTCCAGAAGGGGTATTTCTGGTGTAAAAAAGACCCACTGTAACTGCCTCACATTTTCAGTTTGGTTTCTAGTTTGGCACCTTGTTACCTTTTAGTTCCTACCTAAAATATGTAGTAGTCCAAGAGGTGGAACCAATCTGCCACGTCTGTGTTCCACACGTGATCAATTAAATAAACACTTAACAAGTAAAGCGCCAGCAAAATATATGAATGATGATAATGATCTCCTTTTTAGGGACAGTGCATATTAAGGAAAATTTGGAACTTAATATATCAGATTTTCATGGACTTGGGTGGAGCTTGGGGGATTGAGGCCGGATGCCCTACCTGACACGTGACGGTGGGTTTGAAACCTACAACATCTAGCTCATCAGTTCCCAAACCATGAGCTACTCTGGCTCTCAGTCTGATATAAGAATAAAGCCGTTTTCTAAATCAAATGTCTTTATTTCGAACGTAATTTAACAAAATAATCCTCTATAAAGAATCCAATGCATATAATGGAAAAGGACCAGGAGGAAATTACTGCTTATAATTCCCTGCCCCTCTCTAATGCTTAATCAATTAACCTAAATAATAAGATTAGGTTTGTGTACATCAGAGTGTGTCATTGGCAATATCTGTCTCAGAAATAACTCGATAGGAAATAACAAAAACATTCAATAACAAAAGAAAAATAAATTGAAATAATAAACAATCGAGAAAATAATGATTTCCAGTAACAATAACAGCATCCACCATGTATCACGGTCATGAGTGAAGCAAAATCTCCTCATCCTTGTACGTCCTTAAAACCATTTTGTACCTCTTTTAACCGTGACCTCGTGCATCGTGCCTATTACTGAAGGGAGTTACACCCATGACCTTGGAAGCATTTCCCAAAGCTCTTGTCCATCAGCATGCATAGGTATGCATCCCCACTGACAGCCCCCCTGAATGTAATGGAGCCTCGGGACGCAAACACTACCTCTGGCTGTCCTATGCATTAGTAAACTGAACTGACCTGCTAGAGAGGTTAAACTTATTAAGTTTTTGGGTGGGACACCTTTATGACACAATCTCTGTGCAATGTATGGTCAGCCGCAGCCCCTCCTATGGTTCCCAATACCCGTTTAGGTTTAAATGTAAAGGAAATTTCAGACTCACTCAATTCCAGACAATTGCAATTGGGCAGTATCACATGTAGATATTCAGTGGTTTCATTTCTCATCCACACCGTTTAGACCATCTGGACTGTTTTTTTTTCCCCTGACTTATTTCAAGCTTGATTTCATTTTCATTGGTGGTACTTTACAATAAATACAGTGTTCATTGAGGATACTGAAGCTTAGCATGTGGTTGTGTCGGTGGTTTGCTAGTGAGTATAGCAAAGCTGTGACTAAACCAGATTCACGACTGACTATGAGAGCGAGGGAGAGAGGCTATATTTCCATCCACCTTACGGAACAAAGGTCAAGTAAATAATTAATCTGTTATTTATATCACATGAGACATCGGGCGAGTTAAGGTGTTGTTCCAGCAGATCTTTTTTGGTTTTTGTGATCAACATTTTTATTTTTTTTCAGGAGGGGGCAGTAGATCAATTTTAATGGGTTGATGAATAAAACCCTAATGTGATGATAATAATAATAATTTCTTATATAGGGACAGTGCATGTTAAGGAACATTTGGAATGTAAATGCACCAGAATTAGCCACCAGGCTAATTTTCGTCTGTCCTACGCAGTTAGGGGTTCAGTGCCTTGCTCAAGAACCCTTCAACATGCTTTCTGAAGGAACCGGGATTGAACCACCAATCTTCCACCTACTAGCCTACCTCCTGAGCTATGCCACCCATGTAGGGTTGTCCTGCATCACACTTCCACACTTCATCCACACTCTGTCCATACTTCACCACCCAGGAGAAAGTCCAGTTAAGATGAAGAAAGCTGATCATGTGATTCAATTCTATTACTGCTTTTTTTTTTTCTTTTTTTTTCCCAGCAAATGCATATCCATGGAAATTTATCACATGTCCGTATTTCTATTTACTGAACTTGGAGTTTTTCCAGCTTGAGCGAGCATGCAAACCTTTATGAGGATTTACAGGATTTCATGTGATATTTGTCAATTCCATCAAGATTTTTTATCTGCAGTGTCAAAAATGTGCACAAGACAGCTAGATGGAAACACGATAAGAGAGAGCAATCAAGAAAGAGTGTGTGTATGAGAGTGTGAGTGTGAGAGAGGGAGAGAGATGGAAGGAACTGGATTACATTACTGTAAAAAGATTGACTGGAAAACCTTTACAGCTTGACAAGAAGTTGGCCGGGCCCACTCGACAAGGAAAACAAGCAAGATCCGTCTATTTCCAGGGCTTTCATTCCCGTGCCAAAACATCAGTCTCAGTGCACGTCTGCCAAGAGTTTCATCATACCAATATCACATATGGACAGTATTGCCTTACTATTAGCATGACTGCTCGACTGCCAAGTGGCACACTGGATCTGACAGGGAAGACGGAGGAGAACCGCAGGGTGAGATTATGGGTTTGTTAAAGAAATCAAACGATTAAGCTACACGACGTATAGCTTTTGATTTGACTGGCAAACGATTTGACAGTTAATTATGACAATTGGTTAATGGCCGCCGGACAAGGCGCTGGGCTCTTGTTAGACAAAGTGTTGCAGGTTGATCCTGCCGAGCTGATGACTTTCACTTTTCCCTTTTCCGCACAGGCGATGATTACATGAGATCAACTCGTATCATCACCTACAGTTCCTGTTAGGCTGAGGTGTGGAGGGGTTATGTCATAAGTCTGAAGAATAATGAGATCGAGTATGGTTGATCCATTTTGGAGAGAGCTCAGGCCCATGTGTGCAGTGTGTATGTGTGTGTAAATGGTAAATGATTGTGTTTACACAGCACTTTTCTAGCTGCAATAGCCACTCAAGATGCCTCACAATACGTGAATGCCTTACATTCACGTACTGTACGAGTGTATGTGTGTGTGTGTGTGTGTGTGTGTGTGTGTGTGTGTGTGTGTGTGTGCAGGAGTCGTGCACAAACGGCAGTGTCGACCATGCATGGTATTGACCAGTTCATTGGGGGCAGTAAGAGTCTTGCCAGCTTAGGTGTCTTGGTAAAGGACACAGACATTTTTGCAGGGAGAGCTGAGGATCAAACCAACGACCATCCAGTCACCAGACAACTTGCCCCACCTCTGAGCCACTGTCCCCTCAAATCTGTGTGTGCGTTTGCGCGCATCCACTTCCTGAAACCTGCTCAGCGTTGAGCTGGTGCTCAGTGTTTTTGTGTTTGGACTGGTAGTGTGAAGTGGAGTGAAAGTATCAAAGTGTCTCAATACCCAACGACCAAAGCCTATATAATGTGTTCTCTGCATTTAACCCATCCTATTGCATAGGAGCCGTGAGTACAGCCACAATTTGGCCCACAGGGAGCAGTTGAGGGTTCAGTGTCTTGCTTAAGGACACCTCAATAGGCTTTCTACAGGGACGGGAGCTCAACCCACCAATCTCCTATTACTAGACAACTGCCCTACCTCCTGTGCGTCTGTGTTTGACTGTAAAGTGTGTATGCAAGTATGCCTTTGCATGTTTGTATGCCCACACACATGCTTACACTCCTAGCTCTATTTGAGCTGGAATCTATGCACGTGTCTTTCTCTCTCTCATGCTTGCTCTCTCTCTGTCTTTCTTTTTTTTTTTATAGACCTTGCCAAGATCACCCATGTGAATTTGAACCCAGCACCACATGTCTTCCCTGCAGGTAGCTTACTGCTGCCAGACCCACAACACCAGCCCCAGGCTCCGAGGGGTTTGTAGCAGCTAACCTATCCAGACTGGCCGGAGTGTCAGCACCTCTGCACAGGTACCAACACATTAATAGAAGTGTCAGTCGCCGCTCACACACACACCACTCGGACAGCTTCGGTTTCATCTGGCATTCAGGGGAAAAGCGGGGTCATGCACCAAACCTCCGTTTTAATTTGCTAATGGTGCTCCTCGTTTCATCTCCCGTGTCTGAGCTGATCGTTCACAAAAGACTCCATTTACACCCTAAAACGCCGGCCATCTTGGCAAAGGCTCCGCAGTATATCTCAGCGTTTACTGTCGGGAGGCGTTTCTGCCGACCTCTTCCAAAAATCAGTGTAATAAATCCAAATGTATATGTTTGCTGGTCTCATACTGGTGAGAAAAGCGGAAATTCCATAATCTATACTTTTTTTCCGACTAGTCTTCCACGTCCAACTTTCCTTCAGCAAGTGGTTTGAATGTTAGTGTGTGTGTGTGTGTGTATGTGTGTGTGTATGTGTGTGTATTTGTTTGTAGAAAGAGTCTAGTTGAGTCCAATTAAACAGCTGGTAGTGTTTGGTCTTTGGGAGCCGGGTGGGCGGTTCTCACACTTGAGCGAAATAATAATTTCATTTCAATTAATATTTTTGCAGAGGGAGACATTTTATCCTGTGTATTTGAATGATTTGTCAAGTACATCACATCTTCTGTTTGGTTCTGATGCCAGAAAAATACTGCCCATAATTTTCTCCATGACCTATCAGATTTTAAGTTCTATTTTACTTAATTTCCCTTTTAGAAATAACACACATGAAAGTTCCACTTTGTAGGCTTTGTGCAGACTACCCCTGCGTGTACTGACCTACCATTCATGCTTCATCCAATATTGCTGTTGTAATACGTGAGTGAAAGTGTTTTATTACCACATGACCATGTCCTTTGAAATGTGTTCTGCGCTTTGAACCCATCCTAATGAGTTGGAGCAGTGAGCACAACTGCAGCACAGCACTCGGGAAGCAATTAGGGGTTCAGTGTCTTGCTCAAATACACCTTAACATGCTTTCTGCAGATGCCGGGGATCGAACCACTAATCTCTGAGTACTAGATGACGGCCCGATTTCCTGAGCTATGCTGCCCCATAACAGTTAAATAATAGTAAAATTATATAATAATTACAATTACCATAATTGAACTATTAAAATAGTTTCATCTTAATATCCTGAATTTCATCATTGTTAAGTCAAATCAGGTTCATTTGCACAGCTCTGAATCACAGTGGGCTTTTCATTCATGCAATGAAAAGCAGACTCTTGAGCTGATGAAGTAATACTCCACACTTATTTTTCACACTTGATTGTTGCTTTTCATAATAATTGGAATAAAAAAATAAACATTCTGAAGTGCTTCAGCTGTTTAAAGGAACATTCCCTGATCCCCAACAGGTCCTAACATCTAGTTCTGAAGCAGAAACCTGCAGCATTCCCAGCTAATATCTCTTTCTGTGCTGGGTCATTTCTGACAGGACAAACAACAGAGCAGTTCACAGGTTCACGGAGCTCGGCGTTCACTCTGCCTCCTCAAAACACTGGTTCCCCGGTTTAGGTGGATATTTATTTGACCTT
>OMLC01010891.1:4628-16888 GCA_900302585.1 Regalecus glesne | reverse complement strand
ATCCAGGTAGGGAAATAACAAAAAGAGGTGAATCAGTTCAACTGAATCAGAAGTTTATTTAGAAACGTTTCGTCACTCACCAGGTGACTTCTTCAGTCTAAGCTGAAGGCAAACACCCCCCTCCTTATAAACAGTACCTTGATACCACACAACAATAGGCTGGTTTCATATGCAAGTTGGGTGATCAACTGCACATTCAGTGACAATGAGCACCATTCACAGGGGGTTGGGGAATGTTTGCAATCATGGCACAACGCCGATAGATGTACTCTCAGTCCACCTCCCTATTCAAAGACGGTCGTTCCCTCTTCACGTTAATGGCCTCCTTCACCCCCCTCTCAAACCAGCGTTCCTCCCTATCAAGGATGTGAACATCATCATCCTTGAATGATAGGCCCCTCGCCTGTAGGTGGGTGTAGACCACAGAGTCCTGACCCGACGTGTTGGCTCTCCTATGCTGCACCATCCTCTTAGCCAGCGTCTGTTTGGTCTCCCCGATGTACAAGTCACTGCAGTCCTCCTGGCATTTAGCAGCGTACACTACGTTACTCTGTTTGTGCCGGGGGACCCGATCCTTGGGGTGGACCAACTTTTGCCGCAGTGTGTTCAGGGGTTTGAAAGCAACTGAGACGCCATGTTTTGAAATATGCCCATCTACAGGCTAGTGGCCACTCTTTCGAATGGCCACTAGCGACACGACACATGTAGTTAATAAAATAACCAGTGCAAGGCAGCTGATTACGGGATGGGGACGGCTCCTGCAACTATTCCGCCCATTTCAATCCACCTTTACCCAGTAACCCAGTAACCGGGTTGCCTGGTACATTCAAACTAAAATACTATGATGGTGTTGTCAAAACCAAAATGCATGAGAGCACATGTAGAGCAGGCATTGCTCTCACACTACTACCTGCCACCCCTACTGCTATTTGGATTACTTTCGGCTGCTCTCGTTAGGGGTCACCACACCGGGTCATTCATCTCCATTTCTTCCTGTCCTCAGCATTTTCTCTTGTCACTTGTCTCAGCCACTTCCATGTCCTCTCCCACACCACATTCATAAACCTCCTATTTGGCCTCCCTCTTTTCTTCATTCCTGGCAGCTCCATCAAATATTGCCCGCTGTGTAAGCGGAGTGTTTGAGTTTTCCTGTTTTTAATTTTTATGACTAATATTTTGCTTTATCTGCAAAGTCTGGGGATGAGTCCACAGTCTCTGTGTTAAAGCCTAGAAACAACAGCTTATATTTTGTTCGATCTCGAAACTCCGTCTAGAAAGAGGGTTTTAGTTATTTCCCAGGGTCAGTGTCGCTAGCTAAACACGGAGCCTGTGACTTTCCCAGACAATAGAGCCACCCCGGAGCTCGATTCGGTCACGCCCCTCCCTCCCGAAGGCTGCCAGTCATGCAGGCAGCTGTCAAGCATTATCACACTAATGTTGAATGACTGCATGCCATGAGTGTCAAGGATCGTCAACTCTTGAGTCTACAGAAGCATTCACTTGACTTGTTTTCTAACTTGAAGGGATTTCGATTAAGCTTGATTATGTATGCTGTGTATGTATTTGGGTGAAATGTGACAAATTGAACAGCGCAAAAAGTGGAAACATCATTAGTCACAAATATGAGTTACACTTGTCCACTTTGGGAGGTTGAGCAGGATTCTGAATGTGTCGTTAAATACTACCTGCAGATTTTTCATTTTTTGCTTTATTTTAACCACCAATGGCTTATATAGAGTATGTAAAATTCGGAGAAAGTCGATATCACGTTGCTTTGCAACTGGTATCTACTAACTATTACGCTTTAATTACTTCATCGGGGTACTACGCTTCGCCTACGTCCACACAATTGTCTAATCACGTTGGTAATGGTGAGAAAACCTAAATGGCAGGTGATCATATCTCTGTCATGACAAATTTTGAATTGCCAAAAGACTATGTATCCCACATCATTGGCATCGGGAAATCGTGGGTGCTTTCACTTAAGTGTGACCAAATCATTACATGTCCATTTCTCGTAAGGCTATGGAGTCTGGCAACATCCAGCTTGTTGCAATTGCCTTTTGGGTTTTTGTTTGACAAATTATAATTTGTCTTTACGGTTTTCCAAACAAAGTTCCATGTCAAAATTATACGGTTTTTCAATATGCAGTTATCTCACTACTTGGTGAAATTATGGTGATAATCCAAAATTAGCAAAGAAAAGTGAATGGCTAAAAATAGGAGCAACAACAAAAAACCGCTTTCCGTAGCGCCATGGGAGGGCGATAGTTCTTCATCAGACATATATGGATTCAATTTCCGGTGGTGTGCACGCCCCTGTTACGAAACGCGGTAAAGCATGTGACAGCTGACGGCAGACGGCGTCACGTTGAGCCTCACCACGCTATTCTCAGTCAACTTGTGTCAGATCACGGAGTACGACACGACGCTGCCGGTGTATATATAATTACAGATATACTTGAGGAAACAACTATCGCCCAAAGTCTTCAGTCTTACTTCTCTCCTTCAAGCCAACATGGACTGCGGAATTATTACTTCCAAATCGATCCTCCTGCTCCTCAGCTTGACTTTTTGGGTGAGTTGGCATGGAAAGTTTTGTTTTACTCATTTACTGGCGCCGCTGTGGGGAATCGAAATTAAACTGGTTCGACCCGCTTTACAACAGATGCAACACGGTCGACAATAATTGTTTCACATGCTGCCGGAAACCCAGTGATTTAGCCGCCGATTTGGCCAAAATCTCCATGAACTATTATTCCACTAGTGACTTGTTGATAATTCCATTTGTACCCTGTCATAGTGGCAGTCTTCGAGATTTGACCTGACGCATTTTAATTTCATGAAAGTACACCTGAAGGATGGCCTAGATACGTTTAATTTGTCCATTATCTAATATGCGTTGCATCCTTTTGTTTGTATCGTCTACATCAAGTGTCTGTGGCCCAGACACTAATTAAGCCTAGAGCTGGACAGAAGTTATTTTTGAATGAAAAGCCTTCTAACAAGACTATGGATTCTCCTTACCAAAGTCTTGTTATGTCCAGGACTGGGCTTAATCTCCGTCTTTGTTCTCCGAACCTCTGGGATATCTATTTCTATTGGGAGCAGTCAATTAAACCACACGACCATTGTTTTCTATTTCCTTCATATTTAGACAGGTTATCTGTTCTTTTTAATTGTTTTTTCCTTCTATCCACATCTTTTCAAGGGATAACCAAATAGAATATGTGACCTTGTGTTTTAAGTCTTGTCATAGTTTCCCCTCGCCTCTTTTGGTTAGCTTTATCTCTGAATCGCTCGGAGTACAGACTTGTTTTCCATCATGTGTTTGGTGTGTGAAAATCTGAAAATGTATGCATGTAGTACGTTATGTGGAATGAGTGAACTGCACCATTGCTCATGAAACTTGATTTAGAAATCCCACTGAACAACGTTCTCTCTCATGGGACATCTAATAAACTGTGGTTCTGACTAAGGTCATTGGATTTGAGCTCATTAAAATCTGTCTCGATTGCAGAAAACATGGAGTCGGTTTACTTTTCTTGTCAAAACCACTTTTTGGTTCCTTACATACTCACTCACTCACTACCTTCCCTCTTTCTCCATCTCTTCTCTCATTTGACCATTCTGTGTCAAATTAGGTTTACTATGTACTGTATAATGGCCCACCTCATCGATCACTATCTTTGAGTGTCAGTCCAGTCTTCTCCTCTGTCTTGCCCAGCCAGTCAACGCACACTGCTATCAAAATTTTAGCTGCACCTTATGGCCAAAGTCCATTAATCCAAATGTTTACTGAATGTGCTAATGTGGAAACGAGAAGCTTGTGGATAATGATGCTTTCACATTATAGGTGATTATTTCTTTCCCTACAGCCTTATTGCAGCAAGTAATACCCTACTGAATGTCACTCACTTCTGCAGGGCACTATAAAAAAACACATAGTTAACAGTTGTGTCTGGGGCCGTGGAAGCTTGGTGGTAGAGCATGTGCTTCAGGGACTGATGAGCTAAAGGCCGTGGGTTTAAACCCACCACGGGACATCAGCAAGAGGATTTCGCTATAACCCCCCCTCCCAATCTACATTCAAGTATGTGTCCACCCCAACAACGAGGGGGCCAATTATGACATGTGAAACAGGCCTCTTGGTTAACAGTTGTGTCTGACATTACATTTTGTTCACCAAAACAATTATCATACACAATCAGATGATTTGCTATCGAAAGAATGATGTAGCAAGATGTTGGTTGTGGGCTAGCATCTGAGAAGGCAAGACTGCATTTGATAATATTGACCATTAAAAGATAAGGCTATTGCCATGTCCGATCAGTTCACTTGGGTTTTGTTGAGGAAAGAGTAAGTTTAAATATAAAAGGAGATTGTTCAGTTTGGATTTTCGTCATAAAAATTGTATGCGAGGAAGAGAGAGACACTTTATTTGGTCATGCATTCTTAAAATGAAATTTGCTCTTTGCATTTAACCCATTCTATTGTACAAGAGTAGTGGGCAGCTGCAGCACACGGAGTAGTTAGGGGTTCATTGTTTTGCTCAAGGACATTTCAGTATGCTTTCTGAAGGAACCGGGGCTCAAACTAGTGACTTTTTGATTACTGGGTAATCATGTCACCCCCTAATCATGTGTTTCGAAAGTAGAAAACAGATTTGAAGACATCTGAAATTAAGTGTACTTTCTCATAAACTACCACTAAGTTCGAGAGGTTGCTCTAAAGCTTTCCTTGCATACCAGAAAAGAGACTTAGTACATGGACGCCACTCCTCTACACTCCATTAGCCCCTTTGTCCTGTTTTCCAGGCATAAGGCTGGAGTTCTTGGTAAGATTAAAAATGAGAGGTTGAACATGATTTGGGGAAGGGGTCAGAGGATTTCTTCCCCGGAGAGATCCCGTGACTGGAGTGATTAGGAGTCATGCGGTACAGCAAAGGAGGGGTTATAATTCAATGGAAGAGAAAAGTGACTATTGAGTTACACATCCATCCCACACATAATATGTGGGCATAGTTCTTATCCTGCCCAAAGGCAAATCATGTAGTAAGTGAACCAGACTCCATAAGGACTTGTATCCTCTCAGTTGAAAAGACTTTTAGTCCGTTTCAGGGTAAAAGTTACAGGTTCCTAATGGAACAACTTAACCTGAAATCCCCTCTATTAATTTCATGTTGCCTGATTAAGAACAGATAGTAGACCCTGCTGTGTGTTTAGACGAAGTGTGATGGCCTCAAGTTACCTGAAACATTTTTTTCAGCCTTGACAGATGGATTAGAATTTGCCTTATAATATCAAAGAGGCCGTGCAGTTAGTGCTATGGTGAAAGCTGACTGCAGTTGTCATGCACAGGCCCAAGATACTGATTTAATGAAGGCCAATGGCTTCTCCTAAACAAATCGTGAGTTTGTCAATGAGAGACTCGATAAGGAACGAGAAGTGAACTGGTTTTGCGCCATGCGTTTTGGTAAGCTGTCATATTAGTTTTCTGTAGAGATGGTGTAGGTAGTGGTAGTATTATCTTTTCTTACATCAGTAAGATGTTGTAATAAAAGTAAGATTGTGCCATCACTGAGAATTGCTTCAACAGGATGTTTGCCTAATGGATGCAATATAATGTCCGCAAATATGTGAAGTGCAGCGCTCTCTATAAAAAGGCTGCATCCATAAGCTCTCTTTTTCAGTTCGGATGATTATATTGCTCAAAAAAAGGTACATTTTATGTGCCATGTTGTGAGGATGGACACGGACATAGATGGAGGACGGGGGATTAAAGCTGGATGCTCTTCCAGACGCCCCATGGTGGGATTGAACCTGGGATGTCCGGCTTGTCACCTTCAACCCACAGATGATACGGTACACTACTGTTAAGTTTACCGTCATAAAGAGGTCGAGGTTGTCAAGTTTTCCTCATACGTTCTCTTGAAAAGGTCTTTCACTCTATATCCCATTTGTCAGGTAGCTATGTGAAAGATTGCTTCATGTGGTGATTCTCACGATTATTGGGTAAGTTACCAAAGCATGACATTGTTAGAAGTTGGGATATGACTGGTCCATCCACTCCTGACTCATGTAATTCACAAGGTGTTTTGTTCATGAGAGATGATGAGACCAAACGCTGGTGAATAGACCTCTGTCTGTTTTTCTCTCAGTGTTGTCACAAGCAGTTTGGTTTCCAATTTCTTTCAGTCATGTGATGGCATTCACAGAAACACTGCTGTCCTATCTGTCATCACAGGAATAACAACAGGAACATTTGTTTGTGTATGGTTGCAGTGTGTTCCTCGTCATAGCGATAGTCACCACAAAGCCTGACTGACACATGCCTCTTCTGCTATGGTTTCTAAAAGAGTGTGATTTCTTGCAAAGGCAAGAAATTACCCCCTTCATTCAACTGCAATGAGCTAGTAGCTGCTAGCCATTGCTCTCTTCTGAGACCTAGTACTTCTAGACCTAGTACTACTTTCTTATAAATTTGCCATGTTATAAGGGAACAAAAGAATGAGAGCTATCATTCTGGTTATTGAAGGCCAAGTCTTTTGACAAGCAGGTCAAAGCCCAAAGTTGGGCAGAGGTCTTATTGGTCAGTATTGCAGGGGTCCTATTTACTGAACAGAGAAAAGATTAAGGAAAGAATTTGGGGAAAAAAAGCAATATCATGTCGGTGTTAAGTGTCAAGGTTTAAACCATGTTAATGCAATGGCAGCAAAGAAGAATGTCTCCAGTCTACTATCTCAGTCCTTACAGTACTGACTATATGTCCAAGCTGACTTGTTTAATCCATTTCTTTCATGACACTTGACATGTGTTTTAAATCTATTAATACAGCTGGGATACATGCTAGTTAATGGTAATCCTCCAGTTAAATTGTAATCCGTCTTTAAAAGATGACATGACATTTATTGCTTGCTATTTTTCTCCCGTCCCTTGTCTCCTTTTTGAACAAAGAATCAGCAGTTGTAGATTAAAACCTGTCTCTTGACTCAAAAGAAACTAGCTGATAGTGATTTGACAACCCTTCATTCTCATCTTGGTTTAGGATGCATCGTTACATGCTCAACGTTGTCTGCATTATCGTATTAAAGTTCAGTATGCTTGACTTGAATGTCTGAGAGATCTGTGGACATTATCAAAATCTACAAATGTGTGAGAGGCCAGTTTTACATGTCGTGATTAGTCTCCACATTGTGGGCGTAGACTTGGATGGATCTTGGGGGATTAAAGCTACATGCCCTTCCTTTCTTTTTTGATGATCCCCTTTTTTTCCCCACACCCAAATTCCCTGAGTTGCCTACTGCTGGGTCAGTCTCTTTGATGTAGAGACTGACCCTCTAGAACGTCAACAGGAAAGAGGAAGCCATAGCAGGTCTCCTCCAAGTCACATGACCACTAGCCCTCACTAGTCCACACATCAGTCTCTCGGAAAGAACAGTGCTTGGCTGTCAGAGGAGAATGAAGCAGAGTATTTTCTCTCCACTTAACCGAGAGGCCTGGATGACCCAGAGGGGGACACTAGTGAACCTAGAATCCTTTATCTAACCTAACCCCTATACCCATGTGAGGCTTAGCCAATTATGACCCACTAACTATGGACCTCTGGCCGTGGTTGGAAATGGTGCAGCTGAAATTCGAACACCCAAATCCCTGACGCAGAGATGCACTGAACATAGGTGCCTTAACCCCCCTACGCCACCGGAGGGCCCACCGGATGCCCTTACTTGCACCCTGTGGTGGATTCAAACCCAGTGCATCTGACTAATCAATTCCTGAAGCGAGCGTGCTAACCACTCAGCTACTGTGGCACTGCACAACTGAAAATGTAAATGTTCATGGCCATTGAATGGATAATGAACCACTTCATAGATATCCATGAAGGGATTAGGCTGTTGTGTGAAATGATAGTGTCGGTCATCCAGTCCAAACCCCAACTCACCTTGAGGGGACAATAAGCATAATCATGTTCAGTGTATTTCTGAAATAACAATTCAAACATTTAAAAAAAGAAGTAAGTGGGGGATAAGTTTAAAAGCATGCTGTATACTTTAAAAAAATAATTCTCTCAATTGTAACTATAGCCTATTTTTGACCACATTGGTATGAAAATGCCACTTTATCCATATGGTATGGTTATCCATATGTTTTGGTTTTTTATTTGATAGATTCCTCATATGTTCCTAGCACCCATAATGCCAGCTGTAACTTAAACATTATCCTTTACTTGTTCATCAATGAATTATTAATGGCAACTTGATTTCTTGACTTAAAGTAAACCATTTTTTTTCTGCAGGCTGCAGGAGCTGCCCTGGCCTACATAGGCTCATATGTGATCAAGAGCTACAACAACTTTGGTACTTTCCTGGAAGATAAGTACCAAATGATCCCTGCTGCCATCATTCTGGGTTCGGGCATAGTGATGTTCATTTTTGGTCTCGTGGGATGCTGTGCCACAATTCGAGAGTCCAAACTTGGCCTTGGCTTCGTAAGTATGATGACTGTTTGTACACATGTAAGCACACTCCCTTATTTCTGTGCTGGCAGTGTGAGAAGGTCTGTTTTTGTAGTTTAATCGGACTCTCCTCTGCTGGGACAAAGCATGACATTTTGATTACTACTTCTCGTTGTAGCATTCCTAGACCCTTGTGTACTGTACAGGGAGAAACTGACGGTTGGTTTCTTCAATCACTAAACCCACAGCAGTAAACTTAGCTCTTTGATTGTTTTCTTTTAGCCCTCTAGCTTTCCTTTTGATTCACCTTTACGTTTCAGTCTCTTTCTATGGTCTCTGTCTATCATTTTTCCCTTTCATTCTCACTGCATCTATCTAACGTTCTATCAATTTGTTTATTCCAGTTCTTTCTGATCATCATGATTGTCTTCGCAGCTGAAGTGGCTGCTCTTGTACTAGGTTTCATCTACCAAGGCAGGGTGAGTCATGTTTTTCCCCCACTTTTTTCATTTGTTCAGAGACCACCACTCTCCTAAGATGTAAGAACAAGTTAATCAAATCTCTGCCAAAACCAGCTCGTAAAAAGTTTAAAATGGACATGATATCAACTTTCTCAAAGGTTAAATTCATGGACTTGCTAAAATATTAATGTTCATGGAGGGTTTATAACTTTTTCAAATATATGCTAATTATTACTCCACAAATTATCATTATGGTCCTTCTAAGTATAAAGGCTTGAAGTACAGAACTACCAAAACTTCTTGTAACCTTTTGTTCATTCTCCCTGCCCAGATACAGGGAGACCTGGAACGCGCGATGAATAATACGTTCATGAAGTATGACGGACAGAACCCAGATAGCCAAGGTGTGGACTACCTGCAGACCCAGGTCAGCATCACATGCTATGTTACACATCATTATGTTTCCCCACTTTATTCATTTGAACTTGAGAATGTTTAAAGTCACACGTTCTGATTTCCTTTCTTTTTTTTACCCCACAGCTGCATTGTTGTGGTGTACAGTCCTATACCAACTGGACTAACACCCCCTGGTTCGCTAGCCATAACAACACAGTGCCTCTGTCTTGCTGTAAGAACACTACCAACCCAGAGTGCACTGGGAGAATGGATCAGTCCAACCTGCTTAATACAGAGGTATAGTCTGTTTTGTCTGTTGGAAAACAGTTTTCAACTTTCATTGCTTAGCTCATTGATACAACGTGTTTTTCAGGAAATGATTAGCTGAATTTTGCATATTCAAACCCACCAGTGTCAGAAAGGGCATCTGGCTTTAATCTCCCATACTCCATCTTAGTCAATGTCCACCCCCACAACGTGGGGACTAATCGTGACATGTAAAAATGGACCTCTCTCTCATTTTAAAAGGGCGCCTCATTCACCTTCTTCCAGCCAATCTTCTTTCAATAGTCAAGATGATATCAGGCAATAATTTATATAGTCTATCAGATAAGAAGATGAAGCCCTACCGACCCTTCCTTGTGCTTGTAAATCAAAGGGCAGTTTATGAATGTTAGTAAGGTCTAGACCCCTCCACCAAGGTGCCCGAGACATTTTAGAATGGGAATGAATATAAGAAAATAATAATACAATAATGGATATTTACAAGTTAAAAACTGCTACTGAATATTTGATTATGTTATGTTTAAGGTCTTCGGACATGAATGATAAAATCTGATGACTGATTTCGGTCTGGCTTTAAGCGTTCATTCTGTTCCACCTTTCCACTTGAAAGAAAAATATTTACTGTAAATAGATGGTTGTACAAACCTTAGAAGCACACTACATTACTTCCTGTTTTATTTTTTTATTTTCATTAAATTAATTTGTGGGGATAGCTGGTTGATAAGCGGTTTGAGTGGTTTCTAGACTAGAAAAGTGCCATGTAAAAATGAGTCAATTTACCATACATACAATGTGCTTGATTGAATGTGGTAGGTAAACGGGAAGGGGAAAATATCATGTAAATAAATCAAATTAATGAAATGCTGTACTTCAATGTAGCAACATTAGACTGAATTTTTACTGATGCTGTATGTTTCTTTTGTGTGGCCAGTATCCATCTACTTTTAATTGAGAAACAGAAACGGGAGCTTGGTACAGCCAAACTGGGAACTAGTGTTGAACTGGAAAACATCAGGGTCTTGCCTAGAAATAAGCCCCAGCCTTTTTAAAGGCCAGCATTTGTGAAAGACTCATTATGATGCATGTATCCTGCTTTAGCAGTGCAGACCATTCAGATTCTTGATGGCTTGTTTTTAATTATAACTAATTTTCCAAAATGTTGTGTGCATGTGTTTTTCCATGTGTATTTTTGTACATGTAGGGTTGTGAGGCCAAGCTAGAGCGGCTCATTCAGGATGTGTTTAGTTATGCCATGCTGGTCATCCTTGCCTTTGCCATCATCAAGGTAAGGATAATAGCTCTTACTTTAAGGGCTTTCACATTTGTCTATTTTGTTCTGGATGTACTGCATCATTCCTCTTTCACACTATAAGTCAGTCACTCGAATTGCAGCAAGTGACTTATTCCTTTGTAATGGCTTGAATTGATACAATATAGCAAGAAATCGAGAGCACTTTTACTTGCCAATGGTTATTCATTAGCTTGTTTGGTGTTTTTAGTTTATTTATTTAAATATGACTGCATCACAATACTGGGGCTCTTTCCCATCAGACAAGGTCCAGGAGCATATAGTTTGTCTTGTTCAAAAATATTCATCAGTCATTAGTGCCCCTGTGGATATGGCATATTATGTGAAGCTGCAATCCTCCATTTAGTTGAATTGTATGGTGAATAATGGGCCTCATTTGTACAAATGTGTTCTTAAACACCCATAGAATCTTTAAACCCTGAAGTTTGTCTTTGAGACCTGATTAGAACCTAGGTAACTCCTGAATTTAGAAACCATTGGGCTAACAGACATGTTTGCAAGCCTGGGTGATTGCTCATGCAAGAGGTCAACAACAGATGGTCGGGGGAAAGAATTACACGCAACCATCAGACTTTGCTTCTAACTGTCAGTCTTGTGATCGGCAAAAATCCCATGGACGTTTAAGAAAAAATGTGTACATAAACTGTTGATGAATGAGGCTTATAGTCTCTAGCAAGAGAAACTGGTTTGAAAAGTGGAAAAGGATGCATCAGATGACTTCTTAAATGTCCGTGCAACACATCGGGACTGGACACGCATTGTTCGGGAATGGGTTGAAGAATATGATGAAATATCCAAGGTGGGCTCCAAATTCTCCTGATCTCAATCCAATTGACCATCTGTTGGATGTGCAAAACTGAAAAGTCAAATCCATGGTGGCTCCAACATGCCGCTTTACAGGATTTGAAGGATCTGTGGCAAATGTGTTGGTACCTAACATCCCAGGACACCTTCAGGGGTCTTGTAGACTCCATACCTTGGCTGGTTAGAACTGTTTTGGCAGTACATGGAGGACTAACAGCATAGGCAGGTGGTCATAATGTTTTGCTTTACCAGTGTACATTCACTAGTCTGGACTGATAATATAATATACAACTTGGTGGGTATTTTGGTAGTCTTGTAAATAAGCTTGTTTTTCACACTCCCCTTCAATTTATTTTGCAATATCCTGTCCTAAAAATATCAAGCATGAGGTTGTCTCCACATGGTCCAAGACTCTGCCGTTATAGCCGCCATGCCTCAATGCGTGTTTTTAATGTCAGTTGGTAAACTAAAGAATCATTTTCATCTCTTTATTGCTGCTAAGGAATCCATGTCCTTCCCCTTTCACACTTTAAAATAGCAGACCGCACTAG
>OMLC01010883.1:1355-13599 GCA_900302585.1 Regalecus glesne | reverse complement strand
GATTACTCACCTGCTTCAGATATGTGCTCTTCAGCAGCGCTTGGCTCCGTGGCTGATTTAATGAGAGTGGAAAGCTTTGTTGATGTGCATTTCTCTATTCATCGATGAAGAGGAGGAGGAAAGGTGAGCCGTAGAGGTTGAAGGAAGAAATAGGGTAGATTTCTCTCATCCGCTTTTCCCCAGTGAGAAGGAATGGCAAGCTATATCTGAGGGCACGTCTTTATCCCCAGCACGTCAACACGGATGCGCCGGATCACTCACAAGGAGCTTTAGTCCATTTTGTTGATCATCTCCAAAACAGGGCACATGTCAAGGTCTGGGTAGATTAGATGGTCAAGCGAATAATCAGTTCTCGTATTCAATGTGTGGGATGCAGGAATAATCATGTCGTAGCGCAGCAGCTCAGAAGTCTCTGCCGAGCATTCAAAGATGGCCGGGTCATGGCTGAGCGGAATTTCTCTGGAATAGGCTTTTGAGAGCCACTCGGAAGCAGTCGTCAAAGGTCGGGTGATGCAGGTCAAAAGGAGAAAAGATTTGATCTAAGTGAGCCTTCCATTAAAAAGACATGCATGCTGGGGTTAATACTGCTGTCTGTGCCCTGACCAAGGCGTGGCGAGACGAGATGGAGTTGGTCCCGGATGCTGCGTCTGCCTGCCATGGCTATAGGATAGGTTAAATGCTGAGAACAAATGAATTGTAAGAATGATATTCGTTACAAGAATACAATGACAAAATGAAGTGGCTTTATTACTTTTCTTCAGTAGAGTCCCATTTGTCTTATTTAGAAGTAGTAATTGAGTAATGCAGCCTGTTAGAAAAATGATGCTCCTGGAACAATGCATCGTTCAAGAACCGTGCTGACATCTCTGTGTTCAAATCACTGGCACCACATCTCCAGAAGCCGAAATAGTAAAGCAACTCACAATTTTTCATAATTTTTCTAGTTGCTTGTAATCTGGAGGAAGCAAGAGATTTTGCAGAAAGGGATGGTTGATGGGGGTGGACTCAGAGTATGGGCACTTTTCCTTCACATAGTGTCCGACTTGTATATATGAAAAATGTGAATTTGGAAGATTGAACTTGGAATGAGGTCCATTTTTACACGTTCCCACATTATATGGGTGGGGGGGTGGAGTGAGATGAATTGTGGGGGACTAAAGCTGGATGCCCATCCTGACGCCCCTCGGTGGGTTTCAACCCTCAAACATCTGACTCGTCGGTTGAATGCAAATGGGCCATAAATATACAGATCTGAAAACACCTGATATTATCCTCAACTGGGGTTAAGCACTTGTTTGAATAACAGCTTGCAGACCGAAACGGGGTTTAAAAGAAAATCTGGATTACAAGAGACGGTTTGACATTTTCTGCTATATGAGTGGAAGCTCATCTTCTAATGCTGGTGACATGTTGCTGGCCTGGTCATGGCTAGGTGAGCAACACATTTTCCGATTTGTGCCATGTTAGCGGACATGGTCGTCTTCCACCTTTTGATAGTGTCAGGGGAACGTGCCGTGGACAGTTAGCAAAACCAAAAAAAAAGTAATCTAGCATTCAGGAGCTCAAAAAACACACCCATCCTGAACCATCTTACTAGTGCCCCCCCCCCTGATAAAAGTCTGTCAGAGGAAGAAATAAGAGGCTGAGGAGGAGTGTAAGTACATGCTGATATGGTTTTATGGATGATTTAGTGCTGTTCCTTGAAATGCCCGGAATACTGATGGCAAGGTTTTAAGTTGGTTTTATGGTTTTATGTTGTTTGATTATATCGTTTTTGGCATAATGTTCGGTCAAATGGGCAGCGTTGCTCAGGGATTAGGTTGGTCGTCTAGTACAGTAGTTCTCTAATTATGGTACGTGAGAAAATGGATTAACATCCAATTTAATAAGCATAATGTATTCATACAATTTCATTTAGCAGATGCTGTTATCCAAAATGTTATGTTATGCAAAATTACAACAACAACAACAATAACAAGTAAGCCGGAAAGATAAACCAAACGGCTGAAGATACTACAAATAAGTTAAAGCTTAACTTATTAAAATACTAGTCCTCTAATCACCAAATGCCCGTATGAAGCCATCCCTTCTAACCTCATGGACGCTGAGTGTCAACTGACGTTAGTGGAGAGACACAGTTGATCACCTTTGTCCATCACATGGAAACTTTAGAATCGCACATTAATGAACAGATCCTCTTCTGTAAAAGAAAAACCCGTTTTTACGTATCACAATAAGTCCCCGTGTTTTGGGGATGGACACGGATTTAAATGGAGCTTGGGGGATTAAGGCCGGATGCCCTTCCTGAGGCCCCACGGTGGATTCAAACTTGCTACGTCTGGCTCGTCACTTCCCGAGGCGAACACGCTAACCACTGAGCTACCGCAGCCCCGATCCTCTTCTGTAAAAGACTGATGGGGAAAAACTACAGGTGATTATATTTTCTTAAAAATATCATTTCAAAGGTATTTGCACCTATTATTATTATTATGTCTGTGTCCACCCACACAACATGGGGACTAATTAAGACACATACATTTGATCTATTATTATCGTTGTTGTTGTTATTATTATTATTATTATACTTTAGAAAAATAAAAAAGTATGTTTTTAAAATACATACTTGTCTCAATTTTAGAACAAAAAATAATGAATGAAAGTGATGCATTGGTCAATTAATTACTTTGTTAGTTAATTACAGTGGTAATTTTGGTTTTATTAAATGTGACTGGTGGTACAGTAACCAGAGTAGGGTGGTGGACCACTGGTCTAGAACTTGGAAGATTGGTGTTTTGAGCAAGAAATTTTGATCTCCTAATTGCTTGGGGTAACAGATGAAAATCAGCCTGTTGGCTAAATCTGGGGTATTTGCAATCTAAATGCTCATTAATATGCACTGCCCCTATAATGGAGATTATTATTGTTATTATTATTTTGTTTTGTCAAAATGTTATCAAAATTCCTTGACACATAGCGACAAACATTGGATTTGAAACTGGTTTTGTTTGGGTTATTTATAGTTGTCAGGTCTTCAATAAGTATCTAAAAACAGATTTTTTTTTAATCCTAACTTGGATGTATTTACAGGTAATGCCGAAATAGAAAGATGTGAAGAAGAGAAATCTCTAACGCCGATTGTATTACTATGTCAGCTCATTCTCGCTCAGCAGTAACTCCAGCCAGAATAAAGAAGGAAGTTAACTGCTCCAGATGTCAACATAGCTCTAGAGAAGATATGTTATCCTTTAACATGCAAGTCCCTGGAAGCACACACAGCTAAATGAGCCAAGGAACGACCGATAAAAGGACAGTTTAGCACCCTGAGATAGCCCAGGCAGACGGTGGCCCTCTAGCCAGTTTGACAGCTCTGCAAAAATTTTCAAGAGCTAGAAGTCGGCTACAGAGAAGAGAGCGAGTGTGAATTCTCAAAATTCAAGCATGTAAATATTGTACAATTTTAAATGGACCCAGTTTCTGTGCAAAGCAAATGGTGTGCAGAAAATGGTTTAATGGCTGAAATTTCTGTTTTATATACATTTCTGGCTTTTCTTTTTGGTTTCAACGACGCATTAGAATTGGGAAGCCTCTTGGTTTAACTTGAATTTGTCAGTCAACATTTCCATGAGATGAAAAACATTTGAGGTCTTATTTTATTGACAAATCCTAAAAGAACATAATGGTGATCGTGATTCAACGGGTTTGAATTTCAAGCAATAAAATCGAGAAAGTCTGAGTGGGGTGTTAAGAATGATGGGCGGCAGTTAGGTTTTTAGTTTTTAATGACTTTGTCTGTCACTGTTTTAACTAGGTGCTGGAGGTGGTCTGATAAGTAATTTTGAGCAGCTGGTTCGAGGCGTCTGGAAACCAGAGACCAATGAGCTCCTCAAAATGTCACAGTACGTTTTCCTCTAATTATACTGTTTATATTCAATTATATAATTAGCCAAATAGAGAGTATTGAATACATAACTGAAAAAGGATATATTATGAATTTCGACCAGTGCTGGAGAAACTTGTGACAGGAAATAACCAGGTTAGAATCAAAGTGAGAGAAATTATTTGTTCCGATCTCAGAGATGAGTTTGTTGGAAATTCGATTATTATTTTAATCAAAACTTGCACTGCCTTCTGCCCTGTACGGTGCCATGAAAAAGTATGTGCCCCCTTCCTGATTTCCTCCTTTTTTGCATATTTAATCCAAGGTTCAAGAACTTTATTACCATTGTGCAAGCACAATGACAAAAGTGATTCAGCTGCATAATGACCCATTGTAGCTATGGCAACATGCGCAAAAGCTTTAACAATAGCCCACAAAAAACTCGTGGATAATTATGCTCATTAATTAGTATAGAAAAGAACATAATTGTTTTATTCGCCACTCAACCGAGGCTGGTCGATTTTTTTATTTTTTTTTCTCTGCATATAAGACATGCAATGAACGGTGAGCACAGCTGCCATGTTCAGCATGCAGGTGGCTGGTGGGACAGAGGAAGATGCAGAAGACAGGAAGAGATGGAGATGATGGATGATCTGCTCTGGTGATCTCTGATGGGAGCAGTAGTAGTATTAATAGAAGCACGAGTTTGATAGAGTTATTAAGACCACACCTACTTTTTCACACAGGGTCAGTTGCTGTTGGAAACATTGTGTTCTTTGGATAATGAAATTAATATAAAAAAAATATTTTCTGTTTGGTCAGGTTCTCATCGTATATTACTTTTTACGATCTTACACTGTGGAAAATTAAATCGTCAAAAGGAGTAAATCTTGAACTGTGACAAATGTGCAAAAAGGAAATGAGGAAGGGTACAAATACATCTTGTCGGTACTGTACATGCTGGAATAGGCTTCAACTTCCAAATCAGCACTCCTCCCAGCCCTGGATGAAATGGTTATAGACAATGAGTGTAGACATGTTTTTTTTTTAATTATTTAATAGTTGCATGTATTCACAATGTCTTTAAAGCATTTGGTTGATATTGACATCCTGAATTTCCACGTGCAAAGAAATTCATTCATGTTAAATGTCCCGCGGGACATTATTCTCAACCTTTCAAGGCCGTTTTACGCGGTATTTAACGATAAGCATGTTCTGCTGACCTTTTGAATTTTTTTGTTTGTTTAGCCCCACAAAGATCACCCTGATAGGGGCTGTGTTGTTTGCCCTGCAGCAGACACAGTACCTACCTCTCCAGAAGCGGCATCTTATGCTGATATACACCAGCTTCACTGTCATCAACAAGGTATTTAGTCCATCCACCCATCCATCAGTCCATCCATCATCAACCGCTTATCACAAGTTAAGTCACCATTCTATCTCAGGGCAGTGGGGGGGGATTAAGGTGGGATGCCCTCCCTGATGCCACAGGGCATCAGGGAGGGCATCAGAACGTTTGAACCCGCAATCCACCTCTGAGCCACCACAGCCCCCTAGATGTTTATTTATTTTCGGTATCGAGGTGCCTAATATGGATGAGCTGGGATAGCACATACCTACATGGGTTTCCTGAAGACATTTTATTGTTGAATTTCTTTGAAAACTGTTGGCATACGGATCAGGTACAAAGCATTTGAGATCCATTATAACAACGGTTTTTATTTAGTCGCGGTCTTCCTCCTCTTATATTTTGATCCAGGTTTAACGAATGTACCGCGGCTCCCTCTTACCATGTGGTGTTACTCCGGTCTTGTCTTCTGAAGGGCTTACCTCTCTTGGCTCTTTTAAAGTTTAGCTATGGTGACTCACATTAGCTTGGTATTACCCATAGGGCTGAGATTTTTGCATCATTTTCACCAGCTTGCATCATCCCCTCTTTCCCACTCTGGGAAAGTTGTGCTCTTGACTGAGACGGATAAATTCACCGTGTCTTCTCTTACCTCTCAGCTGTTGGTTCTCCTTAACTCTGATTGGTCAAATTAATGACAAGGCGTTTCATCAGATCCCAGAGTTGTTTCTTCCTTTCCATTAGTTATTTTGCGCTGCTGATCCATTGCAGGCTCTCCACAGTGATGGTATCTCGTAAACAAAAGTATGCACCAATGTGCCCGTGAAGGGGACTGGTCAATGGTCATAATACTTCTAATCAGACACACACGCACTTGAATAAGCAACACTCGCATATTCACCCTTCAGTCCCACGAACAAATGATTTACATCTTCTCATCCTCCTCCCACTCATGTACTTTCATCCTTTTCTTCCTTTCAGTCAAGGATGATACTGACAGGCTCTTCCACCTCGCCTTTTGCTGCCATCGAGTCTGCGGTCCACAAGACGCTTTTTTCAAGCTCCTCCCCCTATGTTGCCCTGACTTCCGAGGCAAAGATGGATCCCGTCGATAATGGGTCGACTGCGACGATCTGTGACACTGCAACCGAAGAGTCCAGTGGGAGCAGAGCAGCGAGGCGGCACAGCCCAGGCAACACTGCCGAGGCTGAAGAGCAGTCGGAGGAAGCTGAAACAAAATGTTGCAAGAAGACCAAATAGCCGTTGTTTGACCAGAACACCTTTTTCATTTCCAAGATGAGCTTTGGACTCGTCAATCTTTCAGTCTTGCGGGTCTTTCAGAGGTTTTGTTCCGTATTTACCGCAGGGCTTATTTTCAAGATCTCACCACCATCCAGTATGAAGCTCTGGTGGGATGTGATGCTTTCTCAATCAAACGTAACTCGCCTTTATAATAACACGTCTTACTCTGGGATAACCCTCTGCTTTCCCCCTTTAGACATGTGTAGGAAAACATCTTTATTTAATTTAATCTTTGATGAGCTGTCCTCCACATTGGCCTTGATGTATTCTTTTCCAATTCGAGGTTAAAGGGTAACGGCATTGAACAACTGCTGTTCTATGAATGTAATTTATCATTGCTTTTTTACATATGATAGGATTTAATCATATCTGATGTTTCCTATGCTGTGAGAAGTTGTTTTTTTTTAAAGAGAAATTATATATTATACGTCTATTATATTTGATTCTATTTATACCAAATGCACTCTTGGATGTAAAGACTTGTGAAATCGATATTGATATATTGAAATTTATATTTTTTTCTGTATTCTTCATGTTTCTTTGGTCAGTTAAATACCATTGAGAGCTTGAGAATAAACAGACTTACATGCACTGTAATGTTTCCTCTCTATTATTAGTCTGTCTTTTGAGATTCTGACGGTTCAGTTGATTTATACTCACTGGGCACTTTATTAGGACCACCTCTGTACCCACCCAATCATTCATGCAATCATCTAATCCACCAATCGTATGGCAGGACCTTCTCTTTATATTCATATCCGACATATGACAAAATTGAGGGGGGAAAAAGTGACCTCTGTGATTTCTACCATGGCATGATTGGTAGTGTCAGACGGCGGGTTTGAGTATTTCTGTAGCTGCTGATCTTCTGGGATTTGCACACATGACACTAGCATTTACTCAGAATGGTGTGAAAACCCCCTGAAATCCCGTGAGAGATGACTCTGTGGAGGCCTTGTTGAGGGAGAGATCAAAGGAGGATGGCCAGACGGGTTCGAGCTCATAGAAGGGCTACGACAACTTGGATAACCCCTCTGTATAATTGTGGTGAGTGGAAAAGCATCTCAGAATGCACAACACCTAACCCTAACCCTGATGAATCTGGATTTTAGCTGAGGCACGTAGATAGTAGGGTCAAAATTTGGCCCAACAAGCATGAAACCATGGAGCTATGTGTCTTGTGTCAGCAGTCCAGGGTGGTGGTGGCGGTGGTCCAGTGATGGGAGGATTGACGGTTTGATCCTGGCCCCTGCAGAACACGTGTTGAAGGTCCTTGAGCGAGCCGCTGAACCCCAACTGCTTCTCAGGCACTGGCTGTTCACTGCTCCTATACTATAGGATAGGTTCGACACCGAGAGGACATTTTGTGCAATGTATGTACAATGATTATTTTTTTACAAACACCTTCTTCTTCTTAGGAGGAGCATCAGGCCTTAATCCCTTAAGCTCCATCTTGGTCTGTGTCCACCCCTACATCTTGGGGACTCATCGTGACGCACAAAACAGACTTTTCTTGAATGCAACGGCCTATTTGAGTATCGTTGCTGACCATGTGAATCCCTCCATGGCCAGAATTTACCCATCCTCTAATGCCTGCTTCCAACATGGTAGTGCATCATGCCACAAAGCAAAAGCCATCCTAAAATTGTTTCACGTTTTAAAAGAGTTGAATAAAATAAAGTTTAAATTCTGTTTAAAAAAAATCCCCACAATTATTTTCAACCATCTCATCAAAGTTTGCCTTCAGCGTCCTTACTTATAGATATGCAGGTTGTTCTACACCACCACTTATGTATCAATCTGGAGCAAATAAGTTGGCATAAACCTGCACAGTTTCCACAAGTGAGCCCTGCAAGCTCAAATGTTGCATCAGTGTGACATCATCACCTGACTGACACCCCGTCCCTGAGCTACGCCACTGGGACGTAGCTATCTGTCTAGCTATGTTCTGGCAGTCGGAGACTTGTGGCTCGATCCACGGCCCCTGCAGTAGGCGTGTCAATGTGTCCTTGAGCAAGACACCGAACGCCTAACTGCTCCCCGAGTACCCTGCTGTGGTTGCGCTCACTGCTCCCATAAAATAGGATGGGTTGGACGCGGAGAATAAATCCCACCAGCCGAGGAGGTGCAGAAAGCACTTCTACTTTCACTTTCATCCTCTTTAAACTGTTAAGATAGATCCTAAAATCCACCCGATTCGCATCAACGTAGCCTCAGATGGAGAAGACATCCCCCCGTGAATACAAATTAAGAACAGAGGGGAGGGTTAAAGAGAAACAAGATGTTGAACGATGATAAGGATCGGTGCTGGCTGATGTATCTACTGCCAGGAGATCCATTCTTAAATGTCACGATTAGTCCCCACATTGTGGGGGTGGACACGGATGTAGATGGAGCTTGAGGGGGATTAAGGCAGGATGCCCTCCCTGATGCCTTGTGTTGCAGGTTCAAACCTGCAACATCTGACTCATCAGTTCCCAAAGCGCACGCTCTACCGCTGAGCTACCGCAGCCACATCTGATGTGTGTATTATCAACACTCCTAGTTCATCAGGTCCCAGACACATGTACGTCAATTATCCGGCTGTATCGCAAAGTGCTGCTGGGGGGATTTCTTTGCCGTACGCATGTGTGTCCATTTCCATGCATGTGTACTGGAGGCGGTGAGGGATTTGTGTTCTGTACGCATGTGCATGAGAACGATTGTGGTTTCTATCCTACTGACTGTTGGAATTTGTGTGACTTGGTTAGTGAAAATTAAAATCAAGACAAATACTTTAATATGACTTGTCCTATTAGGTATGTATTTTCCCCTTACCCCCGTGACATTAATGACATTGTGATGGCTCAAACAGTTCTCTTAATAAGGTCCAGAATGACCCCCTGCTATTAATAGCAACTGAACTGCCGAGACCCCCATTGTCAAGCCCCCTCTAGAACTTGCCCCTTGCTCTCTGGCCTTTACTGCAGCCACTCGCTCTTCAATAACGCTACTTTTAGTTGGTGCGTGAGTAGAATATGTGCACAAAAGCCAGCGTGAACCCTCACATTGGCACACAAGCATCCCTACTGTCAGATATTAGAGCCATCTGATCACAACAGGTGACTGTATTGAGCTACCTGGTGGAGCAGAAACCATTAGTGCTGCTGGACCCTGAGGACCCAGGTTGAGGTGGAGAAGAAGAAGGAAAAATATTTCCCTGTATTTTGATGGTTAGGGAAAATTTCAGCATGCAGAATTTACATGTTGCCAGCGCAGAATGGTCATGTTTAGTAAAAGCCGTCATTTGCAGCTTGTTGGGACTAATTCACTGTCAATTCAGGAAACGACTAAAAGGCCCGTCAGGAAATGTGTTTTTCTTGCCACATTTGGCTTGAGAAGCTACACATGCTATCAATACTTGTCAGACTTATATTCCATCACACTGGTAAGTGGTACTAAACTACTTAAGACTCACCAGTGTCGCATCCTTGATGAATCCTTTTCTCACATTCGTCCATCCATTCGTCCATCCATTCATCCATCCATTCATCCATCCATCATCAATATCTTATCGGAAGTCAGGTCACAGAGCCGTGCTTGTTTCAGTGCTCATCGGCCCAAAGGTGGAGAAACGCTCTGCACACGTCACCATTCCATATCAGGGGTTAAGCACTTAAGGGTCTTGCTCAGAGACCCCTTGACACACTTTCTGCATGGACCGGATCGATCCACCAATCTTCCGATTTCTAGACCTACACTCTACCTCCTGAGCATTCCTCCTTTTTTGACTATTTTAGCTGTAATAGTTTGTTGATGATTACTCCAGTACTCTGAGGGTAAAAGAGGTCTCGGATCTTCATTTTGTGTATCTTGATTTCATCTTGGGCCTGGGGCTTACCCCCTTGGTTACCTAGTGCAGGTACTAGTGCCAGCCACTTGATGGCGATGGAAGGCACCACCTCTCGTGGCTGACGGGCTGGCCAGCAGATGCAGACAAGAGGGGACAGGGACAGGAGGGGACCCCTCTCTGGGAAGCCAATGGTAGCTGCCGACAGACACGTGTGTTCTTTTGTGTGTGTGTGTGTGCATGTGTGTGTAGGTGGTTATGCATGTGTGTGACATGCAGAGTGGCAACAAAGGCCGATTCCATCAAAAAGGCACAAAGGGCTTTTGGGCACACACACACACACACACACTAAATCCCTCCAACCACCGCTGAGACCCAGTCGCTTTGTTTCCTAGTCTTTCTCCACAGAGGAGACCCAACGTGGGCTGCTCGCATCTTCACACCTTTTCTGTCGCCATATGTGGGTGTGTCCTCAAAACCAGAAAAGGGAGCAAATGTTTCAAAGGGCCAAAGGTTTTTCCTTTAACTGGGTCTGTTTGGTTAAGTTGCTGTTTATTTCACGTCAAATCCCAAAGGCATTGTGGGTGCTCACATCGATGATGTGGAAGACAATGATGAGGGGGCCAATGGGCAGCCATGCATTTGGCAGCTGTATGTGGCTGCGACCTTGTCCAGGTTATCAACCCCTCCCTTCATCTTGCTGTAGTCCAAGAGCGTTTGTTGTTCTCCTCTGTCTTCTCTGGTGCTGAGGGGGGGCATCTTTGTGCATGGTGCTCATCGGCATGACACCTTCCCCTCGCTTGGGGCAGTAGGAAACAATGGCGGCTCTGTCAGTGAAGCTGTTACCTCCCTGGTCTTCGTCACAAGAATCTCAGACCAAATCGCTGGCTTGTTATTCATCCCTGTCCCCAGCATGGTCGCCTTTCTTTCCAGCCATTCCTCGCTCAGGGTGTAGGATGTGGGGAAACATGATCACATGTCACGTTATGAACATTCAGTCCTAGAGCCAGGTCCAGTCCCACCCCCATGCCCAGATTCCTCTCAGGTGCTTCCCCAGAAGGGGGGGGTGTGTCTCCCGGTGTGGACGTGCACATTCCAGGCCTCACATGCTGGCCATGTCTGCCTGGTTTGATTGACATGTGTTGTCTGAAGGGACAACGTCCATGAAATACAACCAGACATTCATCCACAGTCACACGGTAGCTGCTGAAGCTTCGTGTCCCATAGATCCTGTATTGCTGCGAGTTTGACACGCTCTCATCGGCCCTGCCCGGTTTCTCTGTCATCAAATCGTGTGACGCAGGAGAAAACGCAGAATGTCTTTCGGCAAACGGAGGCTGGAAATGTTGCCCTTCCAGTGTCGGCATTCCAAAGGCTTACTGCTGCTTTGCCGTTTGACGTGTGCACTCCAGCCAAAACGAGCGGCCCGATGTGGGCCTGCAAGTGGGTCACATCCGAGTCTCTCCAACTGTCCCCACACACGCACGTCCCCTCCAAGTCATCCGATGAACGTTGTTTTCAGTCGGGGGTGTTACGAAGAGCTCAGATGGTGATTGTGTGTCTTCGACATGGCTGAAGGTGTGTCCGGTGGGGCGTCAGAACCAATTGGTTGTCATTACCAGGACTAAGCCGGCCATGTTGTTCAAGTAGGGAGAGGGAGCGTTATACGTTATCCACTTTCAGAAGGTAACATGTCTATTAGTGGTCGAGTCATCAGGAGGGTCGACGCTCATTCTCGTCAGAGGAGGATACCTCAGAATCAGGGTCCTCCTCAAGATTATCCTCTGTCTCAGACTCACGCCACTCTGTCACCCTCAGTGTCGAAGAGTCGAGTCAAGACCAGGCAATTTTATTTGTAACACCCATTATCGCATATAGAAAGATATAT
>OMLC01010847.1:3235-18378 GCA_900302585.1 Regalecus glesne | reverse complement strand
CAAGACAATACAGCATATATAACTGTGGCCCATTTGCTGTAGAATCAATTTTAAACAGAATCATTTCTCTTCCCATTGGGACAATACTGGATCAATATTAACCCTGGACTCCCTGTGGCAGAAGTTCGATAAAGGGAGCCAGACGGTTAACTGAATGTAAAACAAACGCAGCACCGTGTTTTAAGAAGCCTCGGTATTCTTTCCGTCACGCGCGCCAGCCCATTGTCAGGGGCCCCGGGGCCAGAGGGGGCCATTGTCAGTGGCATTGGGAGGGAAGGCGGGGTGGCGGTGGAGGGGTTGGATGTCAAGATGGTGGGCAGCAAGGTGATGACCCTCATTGTCAGGCCGGCTGTGGGAGGGGCACCAGGAGGCCACTTCCAGCAGTGCGTCACGGCCGTGAGAACCTGACCCCCTGAACAGGCAGAAGGTCAGGGTCAGGCCAGCGGGCAGCTCAATTAGCACTTAAAGCAGGAGAAGCAGCTGAGGAGTCCTGGCTCCTCTCGGGATGCCTTGTCCCTTCCAACGTCTGTTCAAATCACTTCTTACCAGTTTCTGATTTGCATACATGCTAATTGTGCTTCCCGTTTAAAGATGCTAACACATCCACCTGCCTGCAAGCTGCTCACTCAGTTTCTTTATTTATTTATATTCTCTCCCAGAACCGATGAGCCAGAGGCAGCAGTTTTGGGCCCACCACAGAGTGTCAGGAAGGGCATCCAGTCTTAATCCTTAAACTCCATCTAAGTCCCTGTCCACCCCCACAACATGGGGACTAATCATGACGTGTATAAACAGACCTCGCTCTACTAGAATGTTTGGACCCTATCAGAAGTCACTTTTAGTGCTTATTATTCCTCAGACTAAAGTTAAAAAGAGTTTATTTCAAGCCAACTTGCCATTGTTGAGTCAGACAATAGCTAGTGGCTCAGTCAGCGGGTGTAATATCTGAAGTTTGATTTGTGTGCTGACATGGAAATAATTTTGTGGCAGCTTGGTCATGAACACTTGAGTAAGTCAGAAAGACATCCCCAGCAGGGAAAATGTTAGCAGTGAATGGTTATCAACTTGCTAATTGATGAAGTGTTTCTGAAAGAAAAGGTGGGAGTCTGTGTTCATTCCTGTATAGTTCACATGGTTGTCAACGTTTACTTCATTGGTTTAGTCTAAAAGGTCATCAAATTCCGTTCTATATGTGGAATTAGAAAACAGTAAGAGGTCTATTTCTATATGTCAAGATTAGTACAAACATTGTGGAGGTAGACACAGACTTGGATTGAGTTTGAGGTATTAAGGTTGGAGTCCCTTTCTTGATGCCCCGCATAGGATCCAAACCCAGAACATCTGGGTTTGGATCCTGGCTTCTCAGTTCCCATAGCATGTGCTCTACTGCACAATTGGAATGGGACAACAGTATATATCCCAGTTTAATCTGAATTTTTTTCATTTATCTAATATATCATGCATACATTTTTATAAACTTTTGAAAGGTAATTATTCCATTTATGATGGAGGCTTAATTATATGGAATTTATGATACTTTTTCATATTCTATTAGTTTTATTTTTTTTTAATTTCTTTTTAAACTTTGTTGATGACCTGCTTGTTATCTTTTGTCATCCAGTGTCAACTCTGGTCTCCTTTGTGTCTTTTAATTTCATTCACTGCAGTGCGACTAGAAAATCCTGACTGACCTTTCACATTTTAATGCTGAGGTCCTTATTCAGTGACATCAGCAGGAGAGTTTCACTTTCTCAACCAACAACCTAAAGGGGCGGAAGTAGCATTGAGCGAAAGAGTCAAAGGCGCAGTAACAAATAAATATATATAATTTTTATACCCATGCTGATGCTAAAGAAGAGGTATGAGGAAAGCTGAGGAAGAGAAAATATTTTGATTTTGATTGTTAATTTTACATGGAAAGGATCGTATGCTGTCTATGCATATTGGCATGCTGTGTAAAGTTTAATGGCTCGGAGCCACGGTGGCTCAATTGGTATAGCACACTCCTGGTACTCGAGTGTTGCATGTTCAATCTCACCGTGTTGCTTGGTAAATATGAGGCATTCATTGGTAAAGCACGTTGAGTGGTCATTAGACTTGAAAAATGCTATATAAGAACAAGTCAATTTACCATTTTGGAGATGGCGGCATTGATGAAAAGACAGGAGGCAGAGCTTGAGATGGCTGTGATAAAAATGCTAAGCCTTTTCTTTTGTGTCTGAAGAAGGATTAGGAACAAGTAAATTAGAGGGACAGCTCAGGTTGGATGTTTGGGGGACAAAGCAAGAGAGGTAAGATTGAGATGGTTTGGACATGTGTGGATACTGGGTATAGTGGGAGAAGGATGTTGAATATGGAGCTGCCAGGCAAGAGGTAAAGAGGAAGACCAAAGAGGAGGTTTATGAATGTGGTGAGGAAGGACATGCAGGTGGCTAGTTTGACAGATGGTTAAGGCTGGATGCCCTTTTCCTGATGCCATGCATTGGGATCAAACCCATTATGCCTGGCATAGTCATGCGCTTTACAACCGCGGCCCTCAAGTAGCAGTAGATATGGTAAAACCTATGGCATCCTCTACTTAAACCGCATCAGCATCGCCGTCAACACTGGCTTGTTCTTCTATTGTTAAGTAGTTGTTTGATATTAATACTGTATGATAAACTAATTATGTCTTGGAAAGTTGGTTGCCGTGACATCTGTTTTCACCTGTGGGCTCAAAAAACCCCTCCAAAACCCCACTTTAAACCTTATAGATCATCCACCTCTGCAGTGGTATCTGTGTTTCAGCAGCATCGTGATTCTCCGGGCAGATGTAGACCTATACATGGGCATATGTATAGATCATTGCTGACTGTTGACTTTAAATCTCTCCTCCAGGTTTCGCTAAAGACGTCAGTAACTCAGGGGGACAGAGCATTTCAAAGGCATCATTTGCGTCTGTCTGGCCTCCCTTTTCTTTCCCTCTCTCCCTCGACTTTTTCATCTCTTCTCTTTTTCATCCGTCCGAGTGGATTAGCATAGATCTCCAACATTGACAGGACTGACCTTCACTCCAGCTAAAGACTTTTCAAAATGTTCCGTGTAATTACCGAGCTCTTTAGGTCAAAGTGATGCTTTTTATCTACCTCACTACACCCTTCCATTGATGTGAAGGCCTTTAGCCTTCAGACTGCAGTCATAGTCGTCGTCTACTTCTCAAAGCACAGGCTTCTTCATGTGTTATATTGTAAAGAGGCGAGGGAAGGTGTGCCCAAGTGTGCTGAAGTAAGAAGGGCCTTTATTATTTTTTTGTCATTGTACATACATACAAGGAAATGTGTTCTCTACATTTAACCCATACTATTAAATAGAAGCAGTGAGCAGCTGTAGCCCTCGGGGGACAAACTCCAGTTCTTTTTCCTATTGCCTTGATCAGGGGCACAGGCAGGAGTATTAACTAACATGCATGTCTTTGATGGTGGGAAGAAACCAGAGCCCATGTAGGAAACCAATGCAGACGTGGGGGGAGAACATGCAAACTCCATGAAGAGAGAACCTGGATTTGAACCCAGGACCTTCTTGCTGTGAGGCAACAGTGCTAACTGCTGTGTCACCGTGCCACTCAATTTGTTCAATTTATCACTTGCACCAATAGTTAAAAATTTGCACAATGCTCTGTGGCCAGAGGACTGCACACATGACCTCCAACTTTGTGATTATAACCACTCTCAAGGGTATCTCAGAGTTGCAGAGTGCTCCCCCCTACACTGCCTTTCAAATGTCATCATTTTAATTGATGCTACAGGTCCTCTGAAAGTTGTCCAACTGAAAATCTTCAAGTCCTTTATGTCACCTGACATCAGAATTCTCTCATGGGAGCTCCTTCACTTCCCTTGTATTCCCAGGGTACATTTTTTTCTTGAAAGTTTCTCTTGTAGTCTTTTTAGCGTTGTGGGGGGTTTGACACTTGAGCCCTTGAAACCTGTTCAGTAATAAGAAAGTGCATGTTCTATTCTTCCTTCCTGAGAAACAGTCTTTTTCTAGATCTGTTGCACGGCACACGTGAATATCCGTCCCTCAGAGATGATGAACACATTTTCCTGTAGACAAAAACGAGTCTAGTGCATACTTCACCACCTATCCCTACATATCAATACCACCACCAATGACTGATTTTGTGTCATGGCTGTTACTCTGTGGAACTCCTTTCATTGTTCCCATTGATTGGTGGAGTGAGTGTATTTGAAACCGCTCTCATATTGGGACCTTTCCAGGACTCGAGTGCCCTTCAGGAACAAGGAGATCCATCCAAGTTTAGCTCTTTTCAGTTCAACTGCTAATCAGTTTTCATCACTTGCTGAATGCTAATCAATTGTAGGAGTTTCTCTCACCTGTAGCTGGAGAAGAAAAGTAAAACTGATGAGAGATGTGGTAACCGATACAATTCTCCAGGACGCAGCTTAATATTTTCTGTCTCTCTGCCTGCCATCATCATGGTTAACTGGAGGTGTTTTGTGAGTTGCATGGTGTCTCATCCTAACTTTTGAAAAGCCTGCATGACTCCCCCTGTCATCCACAACCAATCGAGACTCAGCTGTGCTGAATTCAGAAAAGCTAGAAGCGTGGTGTGGTGGTTTCCTCTAGAGCTTTACAGGCATCTGTAAATACAGAGCGTATGGATGGGTAAGGGGGAGTACAGGTGTTGCGCCAAACTCAAGTTTGCACAGCAGGGCAATGTGATCCCATGCCAACCACACAGCCTGCTAGCCAAGCAGCCAGAAGCCTGCCTTTCTGGGTGCTGTCATAAGCCTGCTGGTGACTGCCAAACCTCTCTCTCTCACTGCTGCAGCTGGCAGGGTCTGTCAGAGTTGGCCAAGTTTCCTGATGTTTGCAGGGGGCTTGGCAAACCTCCCCCAGATGGCGTCCTTGTGGCAGGGCAGGCTTTGCACTTGCATCACTTTTGCATCATATTGCTTGCTGCTGTGCTGCAGTGGGAGGGGGGCTTCCGCTCATTTTGTACCAGCCGCTCTGGTGTGAGAATATTATATGTGGGAGTGTTAAATCTACACTATAGCTCCCCTTCTGCAAATTAGCTTGAGGCTGTAATCTGGCGTGGCACATTGAATGGTGACGATGTAAAAAGCTGCTCATGGTCCCTTTTTTTTTTTTAAAAGGAACATTTATATCTATGTAATATTTTTGTTTTGGGATGTCGACAGAAGTATATTTTGATTTTTTTGAAAGCATGGCAAGTTGTTGAACTGTAGAGAGGACTTGGATGAGGAGGGGTGCAATCCTAAACCCATGTTGACACCATCACACCTTCTTCCAACATGGCATGCTCAGACAAACATGCAGAAACATGTATTAGCAGTCTTGCTCAGGAGGTAAGGCAGTCTTCTTGTCATTGGAGATTGGTGGTTTGATCCCAAACTCCTATAGATAGTTTGGTGAGGTGTCATTTAGCAAGACGTATAACCCAGAACTGTTCCATGAGCGCTGCGTGCCAGCTGCCCTCACAGCTTCTGTACAATAGGATGGGTTAAATGCAGAGAACAAATTTCACTGGCCTTGGTTGTGACGATTAAAAAGTCTTCAATTCCTCTTCTTCAAATATAACACATCACATATACACAATTAATCACATGTGTACGTGTGTAGACAGACACATGGTCAGATACCTTTGTCCTGCGTGCGGACACACACACACACACATATCAGAACACTATGAAGTTCAGAATGATATCATGTAGAATTTTTCCATGGTGCAGCTCTGCTTCATATTTTAATCATGATCTAATTTAAATCCAACCATACCGTTTCCCACTAATTTAGGAAGCCCAATTTAATGCGAGACCAGCATCCGCCCATCACCTGAAGTTGTATGCAATAGGTTTAATAATTTTATTTTTTTATCATTTTATTTCTTTTTGAATTGTTACTGAGGGAGGTAATATCTCATCTGGATGGTTCAATATGACATAGCCAGAACACTAACGGGTCTTTTGGGTAATTAATAGCCTCGTTTTAGTGGATGTTCCTCTGTAATAAGGTTGTTTCGGCTACACAGTCCACCAACCGTAAAAAAAAAAAGTAAGAGAAAAAAAGAACAGGGACTCAAAGACTTGAGAGGTGGGCACGATTGATTATATCTTTTATGGCACAGAGGACTTATCTTGTATCTCATGTGATTTAAGGAAAAAAAAAAGTTCCGCAGACAGAATCTCAGAGACTGATAAAGATTTGATGAGCAGGGTTTTACACCCAAGACCCTTATTACGATTATCTAGATGAAATTACTCGAGCCCGGGAACCGGGGCAGCACAAAACCGCAACCCGCTACAACTTTTATTCTCAATAGAGCTTAGACGTGCACAAAAGTGTCCCCGACATGGTGTCTTGGCTGCCATTCAGCCTGTTCACTGTAGTTTGCTGCAGCTATATAGAAGAGGGTGAGGCCTGAGGAGGCTGGCTCCTCCATTTAGCCCTCTCTGAGATGTCTGATGAGATGTAGCAGCAGACAGCAGAATTGATTGGCCCCTCTTGAGCGCGCAGGCCTTGTTTACAACTGCACTCAAGTGTTCCCACGTCTGCCAACGCCTCCTCCAATCTCTGTTCCTCTCGTTCTCCCTCATGTTTCTTCCTGGATTTGGTCCTCTAGTCATTTCCCTTGTCCCCCTTCTCTCCTTGTTTTCTTTCTGTTCTCTCTCGGTCTGTCTTACGGCATCCATTTTCCTCCACCCACCTCCCTCAAACTTCGGCTACTTCTCTGGAAGGGGGTAGGCTGGATGGGGATGTTTAGAGAGACTGGAGTGGCCATGGAATCAAAATAAGTCAGATTGTGCGAATAGGATATGGCTAGCTCAAGTACACAAGTGGGCACCGGTTGGACAATAATTTGAAGTCATGCAGTGAAGTAAAATGATTGCCATTTAGTATTTCCTATCTCTGAATATATACAAGAAAGGATTGTATTCAAAGTTGTTAGGATAACACATCTTTGGGTGGCATGGTGGTGCAGCAGTTAGCAGTGTTGCCTCACAGCAACGAGGTTCTGAGTTTGAATCCTGTCCCAGGTCCTTTCTGTATGGAATTGGCATTTTCGCCCTGTGTCTGTGTGGATTACCTACGGTTGCTGCAGTTTCCTCCCATCATCAAAATGCATTCACGTGAAGGTTAATACTCCTGCCTCTGCTTCTGAGCAAGGCAATAGGGAAATGAACTAGAGTTGGTCCACAGGTGCTGCAACTGCCCACTGCTCCTATACAATAGGATGGGTAAAATGGAGAAGACAAATGACATATGTATGTACAAGAACAAATGAATAAAGCTTCTTGTAGCTTCTTCACAATGTTTTGGTCAGCATATCAGTAAACGCCAATATTTTTTGGAAAATGCGTTACCGGTAACTAGTCATATCAGAATTATGCCCAATGTGTTTTCAGTTATATGATGACACATTTATATGCTGATGGCAACAGCAGGCATTGATTGACAGGCAGGTCGTGTTGGACCTTGTGATATTTACGGCAAAGTGTTTTCACTTTAGGTGACAGCCAGTATTTTTCAGAGGGCCATCAAGGATCATCCTGGTATAAAAAAAAAAGAAAGGGCTAAGATCTTTGAAACCCTCTGCCAAAACGGATATTAGTATATTTTCCTCTTATACGTTGAGTTAATTTGTGCTCATCTCCGTGAATCCAGACTCTTGGAGACAGTGTAGTATTGAATAATCATTCGAGACGGCCAGTAATAAAGAAGTGTTCTTTACATGTCTGCTACACAAGTATTGCTACACTGAAACGTGTCTGTGTGGGTTTCTTTTGGGTGCTCTGGTTTCCTCCCACCATCAAAAAGACATGCATGTTATGGTTAGCACTTCTGCCTTTGCCCCTGAGCAAGGCAATAGGAAAAAGAACTGTAGTTGGTTCCCGGGCACTGCAGCTGCTTACTTCACCTGTACAGTAGGAGGAATTTAATGCAGAGAACATACTTCGTTTGATGTATGTACAATGACAAATGAATCAAGCTTCTTATGTATATCCTGGGGCAGCAGTAACTCGGTGGTACAGCGCGCTTCAAACCCACCACAGGGCATCAGGAAGGGTAGCCGGCTTTAGTCCTCCAAACTCCACCCAAGTCCATGTCCTCCCTCACAATGTAAGGACTATTCATGACGTGAAAATGGGCCTCTCTCTTCTTATGTATGTTCTGCATGTCTTCCGTTGTTTCTAGGTAAGTGGCAGTATTATATTTGAAGTACTTCGTGGTGGTAATGAGCTGACAATCTGTATTTGATTTGCATCGCGGGACCTCTTTTTCAATAAGTAGACGGAATTTATGCAAACTCTTGAGAGCACACAGGGTCAAGGTCACATTGGCGTGTTGAGATGAAATGGTAAATCCAAGTAAAGGGGTTTCAAGCTATGGTTTTTGTTTTAAACTCGGAAAACACTAAAAACTAATCAAAATGAAGGGTGATAGATAAAATCTGTGCAGTTGAGATAGTGAATGCATATCTCGGGATTCGTTTTAGTCATTGACTCTGATCCTAATTTTGTTTCTTTCTTAATTATATTAAGTTATATTCCTGCATGGCTGCATTTTCAGCTATACGGTATCTTTTATTTACGCCATCTCAAACAGCCTAAATGAAAGGTTGGAGCACGCTGATTGAATATCTTAGGAGGACTATATGAAGTCGGTATCCGCCATTATTCCCTCGTATTGCATGCACAGATCCTGTATTCCTGGTCCCTCATGTGACAGTTTGTGCTTATTTGACAGTGTGAGTCAGGAGATACGTCTGTTCTGGTAGCACCCAGATAAATTCCTGTGTGTTGATTCCACTTGGTGCAGAAAGCATGTCATGAAGTGAATGTTACAGTGAGGACAAAAGACCAGACGCTCATCACTGCAGTGGACACAATGTTTAACTGCTCCTCACGGTGCTCGATATCCTAAAGATTGGCTCTGACTGTGATGTTTGCATAACTTCTGAGTGGAAGAACATACCTCGATGTATTTTTCATAGGTTACATCTTTATTTTTCTAAGAGTGTGTATCTGCAAGCTAAAATGTCCGTCAGCATCCCCGGTGCCGTGTGTCTGTTTCTCCACGTTTCATATGGTGGAGGAGTGAGAGACAAAGGCAGGAAGCTTCAAAGGCGGTGGGTGACATTTAGTGCTCTGTATCTTCAAAGACCAGGGCCTCTTTTGTAGTTTTTCTTTTTGTGTATAATTAATGTTGCCCTTCCTACAGATTTCCTCTTCTTATACTACCTCCTGTTGGATTAAAGCCAAAGATTAGGGATATGGTTCTTAATTTTCAATTTGCATATGTCTCTCTTAGCCTATGTTCTGGTAAGTTTTACCAGCAGGGTTGGACCTCATGACCTTCAGCAAGACATTGTCATGATTGGTGCTACAGTTGGCACTGTTACCCAACAGCAGGAAGGTCCCAGGTTTGAATCCCATCTCAGGTTTTCACTGTTGGGAGTTTGCATGTTTTTTCTGTCTGTGTGGGTTTCCTCAGGGTGCTCTGGTTTCCTCCCACCATTAAAAAGACATGCATGTTAAGTGTCAATCCTCTTATTGTGCCCCTGAGCAAGGAAATAGGAAAAAGAACTGGAGTTGGTCTCCGGGCACTGCAACTGCCTATTGCTCCTATACAGTAGGATGGGTTAAATGCAGACAACACACTTCAATGTAACAGGACAACTGTACAAGGATAAAATAAACAGGCTTTCTCTTCTTCCTTTGGTTACCTGCCAATTGATTGTAATTGGGGCTACAGCAGCTCAGTGATGCAACGTGCACCTCCAAGCTAGACGTTAAGGGTTGTGTCCCACTGTGGGGCATCTGGCCTTAATCCCCCTTGCTCAATATATATGAGGCATACATTGTAACGTGTTTTTAGTGGTCACTAGACTTGAATAGTCCTCAATAAGAATGAGTCCATTTGCCAGTTATCTGAACTACCAGATAGCTTCGGCTAGGGGCGTGCACAACATGTGCATACATGTGTTTCCGTCTGGTTACTAGATAGATAACTTGGGAACGATCAGACTATGGTCTAATTATATATATATATTTTTTTTTGGATTGATTTCTATTCTTACCTTTACTTATTTTATATTGTTATACCCATGGCTTAGCGTGTGTGCGTTCGCGTGCGTGCACCTTTTGATTATTTTATCTTCATCTTATAGATTTCTGTAACAGTCTCTCAGCCAGAGTTCACGGGGTTGAACCTGTACAACCGTATTTAAAAAAACATCTTTAATCTTGAATTTTTCATTAAAAAAATTATTTCTACCAACCCACATTTGGTTACCAACTAGCGTAGTGAACTCTATGCTTCGTTTCTCATAAAACTTTAGATCAGTATATGGTGTGGTGAGGATGACTTTAATGGGTGGATGAATAATTGAGTCATGATTGCTCTGCTGACTAGTGATTGAAGACGAGAGATGTCTCTATACAGGGAACACCAATCCTCGAATTCTACACAGTAAATTAACAATGAATGAAGAAATAACTCCCGTTGCACATCTTGCATTCTGTTACCATTATATATCATTCCGTTACCATCTGTTTTTCTATACTGCCAGCTGTTGCCCTTTCAGCTGTGTGGCTGTGACCTATATACTTCATATATGTTCATAATTACATACAATTATTAAATGCGTACTACTACTTCTACTAGTGTCAGGAGTTCCTGTTTAGGGTTGCCATAGCAGATGATCTATCTCTTTCTTTCCCCTGCTTCTTCCTCTGTCACACCAGCCACCTGCATGTCCTCCTTGACCACATCTGTAAACCTCTTCTTTGGTCTTTCTCTTTTCCTCTTGCCTGGCGGCTCCATATTCATTATCCTTCTCCCAACATACCCAGCTTCTCTCCTCCACACATGTCCAAACCATCTCAGTCTTGCCTCTCTTGCTTTGTCCCCAAACTGCCCAACCTGAGCTGTCCATCTAATATATCCGTTCCTAATCCTGTTCTCATTTGTCAACCCCAACAAAAATCTTAGCATCTTCAACTCTGACACCTCCAGCTCTACCTCCTGTATTTTTGTCAGAGCTACTGTCTCCAAACCATACAACATAGCTGGTCTCACTACCACCTAGTAAACCTTCCCTTTCCTTCTTCTTGGTGCCCTTCTGTCACAAATCACTCCTGAAATTCTTTTTCACCCATTCCACCCTGTCTGCGCTCTATTCTTAACCTCTCTTCTACACTCCCTAGGAGTATTATGGTAGTATTAATAGTAGTTGTAGTTGCGGGACTTTATTCATCTGTGATGAGATCTTTCGCTTTTACAGATGCCATTATTTGCAGCAACACAGACATACATAAGTGCATGCAACACAGTAAAATCTCAGGCAAGATAAATACAGGTAAAAAGAGCTCACCACTTAACACCACATGTATACGACCAACAACAGGCCACCTCGTATAGCAAAGGAATGGGGAAAAACATTCATTTTATTCCACAATCTCATCACACAAGGTGCAAATTAATGTTTTTACCTCTCAGAGGATGTGTTTTTCAGAGCAGGGGCTCTCGAGTTGCATCTAAAAAAAAACAACATTGACACTTATTTGTTTTGAGAACTTAAAATAAAAATCTTAAGCAAATTAAAAACATCTTTTTTGCTTAATAATCCAGGTAGTCAATAGGTCAAAATACTTTGAATCGGGTCACCTGAATGTAGATTTTTTTTTAAAACAGGAAAACATTTCAACCTTCATCTGAATATCATCTTCAGCTCTGAGTAAAGAATATGAGCTACTTAAGCTCCCAGCAAGGGCCAGAGATATAATTTCGATCTATAAAACTCTAATCAGATGACCTGATTTGAACTATTTTGACTTTTGGAGTACCTGAGTTATTGAGCCCAAAAGACGTTTTTCTTTTTTACGTGTTATGCCTGGAATCGGTGTGGTAGTACCCTTATTTACATTTACATCTCTGTCCCTTGCTGGGGGGTTAAGTGCCCTGTCTTTTTTGTGTTAAACTAATGAGCTTGTGTTTCTAGAGCGGTTTGTCCAATCAGAAGACACCCAGGATCTTATAAAGTTTGCCGGACATTCTGAGAGTTGTTAACATAGGCCATACTGTACACTTGTTGCTTTCCACATAACAAGAGAGCATGTATTTGCCGCAATTGCAGGGATTGTTTTGTAGACTGTTACAGCGTCTTATGAGGGAGATAGTTCTTGTAGCAAATGTCAGAGGATCAATCCTGACAATGGCTAGTGTGGGGTAAATCTACTCTCTTCATGATTCATGACTTAATAACTCTTAGGAAAAGTATGTTGTATATGGGATGTTCCATCAGATCATTTCCATCTATGCCACTGTCGTCCATTGTAGAGTTTGCCATACCATCCAGGGAAAAAGGCATCATGTACAATAGATATTCAGCTCCATGTAACTGTTGCTATTTCCTTCTGGAAAGGGCAAGCACAGATCTGTCAGGCATATTTAGAAGGTTGCTTTTCTACCTGTCAGGATGATGTGAAGGAATGAATATGAATTATGTATTGAGTCGTCGAATAGAAGAGACGATCATTTCTCTCCCACTCAGAAACATGGAAACACAGTAGCCTGTGATGTCACGCCAGGGGTTTATTTGCTGGTTGTGGTTTATTACAGCAACCAATAAAATAGTGAATTTGTTGAGGTTATGACTAATTTGTGGTATTTGAGAATGGTGGCACATTGGTGGAATGATTCAAGGCACAACTTCAAGATGAAATATGGTTCCTGATTTAATGTCAGAAAATGTGCATGTTATGTTCGTGGGACACCTCCAGATATGAATATGTTGGAATGTTTTGGTTTCTATCCTCCCTTCACTGAGAGGTCCATTTTTACATGTCATGATTGGTCCCCACGTTGTGGGGATGGACTTGGACTTAGATGGAGCTTGGGGGATTAAGGCCGGATGCCCTTCCTGATGCCCCATGATGGATTTGAACCTAGAACAACCAACTCGTCAGTTCCTGAAGCATGCACTCTACCACTCCGCTACCATAGCCCGATACATTTCCCCCATTCTTTCCTTCCGTCACTAACACAGTAAATTATGCATTTCTCTTTGATTCAAGAACATTTGTTTTATTTTTCAAAAATCAACTTGCATTTCTAATGTGAAACAGTGTGATTATTCCTCTGCACCATCGCTAGAGGGATATTCGAACCAATTTCAGTTGATAAGAGAAGCTAAATGAACTAAATCATAGAACTGTGAAGATAAGTAGTTGAATCTAAAGCATTCACAGTCATGCGTGCCCCACCAACTGCGCTGGGATCGAAACAACCTTCTGCTGTCATGATTTTCACCATCTCTGCAAATGGTTAAAAAAGATCATCACCTTCCTTTAGACAGAAGAGGACCTGTCAAATACTATAAACTGATTTGGAGCCCTGTGTGTGTGCGCCTGGTTCTTCTATCCTAATGGGGACCAAATTTCCGCCTTATTATAGGAAATACCTGAAACTACCTACCTGTTGGGGACATTTTATGGGCCCCTATGAGGAAAAGGGTCCATTTTAGGATTTGGTTTTAGGGTTAAGGTTAGAATTTAGATTAGGTTAAGGAAGAAAGCAAAGTAACTTTATTTGGCCATTGTATTCCAACAATAAAATGTGTCCTCTACATTTAACCCATCCTAGAGCGTGTGCTTTAGGAGTTAACCAGCCAGGTGTTACAGGTTTGAAGAGTGTACGGTTTCAGGAAGGGCGTAAAGCCTTAATCCCTCAAGCTCAAACTAAATACGTGTCCATCCCCACAACGTGTGGAGTAATTGTGACATGTAAAAATGAACCTCTCATTGGAGCAGTGAGCTGCTACAGCACTCAGGGAGAATTTAGGAGTTCATTGTCTTGCTCGATTCTGATCCAGTTGAACCGATTCACCTTTTTTTGCGATTCCCTTACCTGAATTATTGAACATGCATCAAGACACTTGCTCAAGGACACCATACGCTTTCTGAAGGTGCTGGGGATTGAACTAATAACCTTCAGATTATTAGACCTTTTGCTTCACCTCCACTGTTTGGGGTAAATGTTAAGGTTAGCCATCTAGCTATGATTAAGGTTATGGTCAAGGGCAAGGGAATTATCATAGATGAATAGGGGTCCCCATAAGTGTGTGTGTGTGTGTGTGGGGGGGGGGTGTTTCATGGGTGTGTGGGTTTGGACTTAACCGGCCAAACATTTCGTTTAATTGTACATGTCAGCTTTCAGGTGAGAAAATCTCTCCGGCGATAATAAGTTGGCGCAGGACGGGCTCTGGTGGGGGTAGGGTGTTGCATTAACACCTTGAAGTGTAAATAGCCCCTTATATTTTCTGTGAGACCCTGTTGACCAGACAAGGTGGAGGGTGGGAGTGTTGTTTGGGTGCTGAAGCATGGCTCATTGAAAAGCATATCCACCAAATCGGAACAGGCAAGATTTTAAGAAGGAAAAAAAATCCATCTTGGAGGGATACAATTAGGATCTTTTAAACGTGGCTTTCTCACCGTTTGATCAGCTATTAATGAGAACACTTTTATTTTTTCATGGCTGCCTATCTAGCAATATGATGTTGACTTGGGAGTGGGTATTAGATCCCCTCTATTCGACAGCCTCCATCCCTCTGGCCTCTCTTGATGGTGGTTTTGCATCATAAAGAGAGCCCATCTCATCCACCTTTAGCCAGATTTCTCTTTTGATATTATTTATTAGCGGTGCTATTGAACAGCGCACAGACCTACCGCCTTAAATGAGCTTCCTCTTCAGTTCCCCGCAATCAATACTGTTCCACATTATATACACATCATCCAGGAGTGCAATATTGCCGGCTCTCAACCTGCAGCCTAATTAGAAAGATAAGCGGCCTTGTTTGAAGTCCACTTTAATAGGCTGCTGCCTTGTTTTTCACAGTGAATATTGAATAGATCAAGTTGGATGGGCAGAGCTGCAAGATTTACCCACTAGCCTCACTAGTGCTTTTTTTAAACCGTTAATGTTTGACACGCTACTGGAAAAGAAATCAAGAGGATGGGATATATTCACCACAACATCTTCGTACGTGTGAGAAGTCCATTTTTATATGTCGCAATTAGTCCCCATGTTGTGGCGGGGGGGGGGGGGGGGGGATGGGGGGGGGG